>CP126891.1:109995000-110190000 GCA_030440675.1 Furcifer pardalis | reverse complement strand
AAACTAAACAATCGTTTGATTACTGAATGCACTTGTGCATGTGACATCTATGGTAGTTAACTCTAGGTGTTAGAAGGAATATAATTTTATAGTGAACATATTTTAACACTAGCTTTTGCTACATGTTGCGAATATAACTGTTCTCAACTGTTTGATTGCCTTTGTTTGAGAAAATGAGTTCTTATCGCCTTCTTTCTTTCCCTATTGTTTTAAACTGATATATCTAGAGGGAATCAATTGACGGAGGCAGGGGAGGCAAAGTTAGAAAATTCTATCATTTTTGAAGTAAAGTTTGAGAGAATCTGATTAGATCTCACACTGCAATACCAGGTTTTCAGTTTTTGCCAAAGGGCCAGCTATTATTATTAACATCATTTGTCTGAATCATTACTCTGCACCTTGGTTCAGCAAACACTATGAAGATGGCATGGTAATAAATGACCGCAGGATTCTTTCCTGCTTTGGCCTGTTTTTTATCTGCCACCTCTCTACCGTCAGCTCCATCTTTCTGAACCTCTCTGAATCCCCAACAGGGACGGGGCGTCTATTTGTTTTCCACTAGGTTACCACACTGTCTATTGTTGTTTCCACTAAAGGGTACAAATTCAATTCATTCTTGTGACATAAAAGCACTGATACAGTAAAATTTTTCCCCAAGAGAAAAACACAACAAAGTTCCTGAATACAGGCTATGATGTATCTGCTAGTATGTATGTGACTGAGCTTTCTAAGACAGTGTTACTTACTGAATGCTATATTCCCCACCCCCCTCTAGCAGAAACTAGACAGTCAAATAGGCAATTCTTTACTTGGATTAACCTTCACAAATTAGATTTTAATGAAGAACAGTTAAATTTTTAAAAAATGTTAAATACTAAAATCTATAAGATTGTATGTATCTAGGGGTATACAGAAGACAAAATAATGGATTGGGTGGTGGAAGATCCAATCAGAGATGCTAGCGGTAAGAAGCCATCCACTTTTGCACAAATGTTATTCAGTATAAAGTTATTTCCTTGTTAAAAAAATGTTAATGTAAAGAAATGGCAACATCCGATTTAAGTGGCGAGCTAAACCATTGGCTGAATGATATCAGGAGATGTGTAGGAACAGTAACTATACTTTTGTCCACAGCCATTGGCTTTTACGCTGATCAATTTAACTGCTATTACCACTAAACTATTGTAATGTAAAAGTTAAGCAGCCAGTAAACCAAATGGAGGAATCAAATGAACAAACTGTGAGTACTGTTCCAATGCTTCCTACAGGTCAAGATGCAAAGATTAATTTTGAAAAGCCATATTGCACAATGAATACAATGAATACATTTCATTCTCAACTTCTTTGCTTAAGCTCTTTCTTTTACACCATACTAAGAAAACAGGCTAAACCAAAGACCTCGCTCCCAACAGGATAGGTAACTACAAAATTGGGCAGTAGTGTCCCACTGACAAGGGGATGATGATGATGATGATTGTTGTTGTTGTTGTTGTTGCCAGATATGATGCCGAACCATGTCAAAGAAGAATGCCAATTGCTTTACCCACAGCAGACCAAATAAATAATTAAAAGAAACTGCATTAGGAATCCTATAATGTTTACAGCTTCTGGAACACTACCCCATATGCATCTTTCACCAGTTATCTTCCAGAAATAAAGAAGCTATCACTTGAAAATCACTGCCTAATCTAGCCTGTGCTGAAATGGATTTTTAATGAAAGTTTAATGAATGATAAATACTTGTTTCTTGATAAATGTTTAATTATGGCAATAATTACCAACTGCTGAAAACTACTGTTGTGTTAATAATGGCATTTTAGTACACAAGCAATTCCATGAGTCATGGGGCTGTTCAAGATCAGAATTCCATCTGTCTAATGCAAACTAGCAAAACAAAAGAAAAGTAATTAATAATTTGACAAATTGCCCTATATTTAAAAAGATGATTCCCTTTTGTGAAGAAAAAACCACGATTGATTCCCTTTTCAACATGAAGAAACAAATAGACACCGAGGAAGTATAGCAGTTTTATGTATCATCTATTGTCTAAATTCCTAAGATTATGAGTTGCATAATAAAATATCCCAATTCCTAAGATTGTGAACAGTATAATCTGCCCCCAGCCTTCATAAATAGTTCATGTTGCTATTTTTCCAGGTACTGTACTTTGATTTTGCCTCCTGATCCACTTACTACAGTTATTAATGTATATTTATTTAAATCATTTACTTTCCACTCTTTAAGCAACAAGCCTCCCATAGTTGCTTACAAAATGAACTCAGAATTAAAAAAAGTTAAAAGCAGAACCAACCATCATTCTGTGATAAACTTAAAAGCTGAATCTAACATCCTGAGCAAATATCAAGGGTATTTATCATAGATTAAATAGAATAGACTACATACCATAAAAACCACAGTTAGACTATTTCCCAGAACTGGAGTATTGCAACATAAATGCCTCCCCCCCCCCCCCCACAAACCACCTCACATTAGAGGAACTAATCTGTTAAATTCGGTTTCTCTGTTCCTTGTTTTTCCCAGTCATAAATTTATTTCATCCTATGTATTCATTAGTTTCAATCTCTTCTTTGAAGTGTACATTAAGTTCAGACCTATTTCCATTCATGCAAGTGCATATACAGTGGTGCCTCGCTTAAAGAGCATAATGCGTTCCACGGGATTGCTCTTTAAGCGAGTTTGCTCTTTAAGCGAAACACCATTGTAAATGGCCAATTGTGCGGGGGATTGCAAACCCTGATTTATTTGTTAAGCGAGTTTTTGGTTGGTTTTATTTGTTAAACGAAGCGAACATTCAGGGAAAATGCTGCTCTTTAAGCAAGTTACTCTCTAAGCAAAACGCTCTTTATGCGAGGTTTGACAGTACATATTTAGTCTCTACAGTCTCTGCATATTAAATGTATATCTAGATAATATTCAGAATTTGAACACTGGAATGCAAAAGAAGCGTCCTACAAGCAGTGGTGTGGGATGTCAAAAATTTTACTACCCCACCATGACGTCATCACAGTGTGGGCAGAGCTAACATCATGACATCATGATGTCATGGGCGGGGCCAAAGAAAATAAAAATATTAAAATAAAATAAAAATAAGCGTGTGCGCACACACACACACACACAAACCCCTCAACCCACCCACCCACAACACAAACTCATTAATTAATTAATTAATTAATTAAATATAAATAAAAATTACATTAAAATACATCCACACACACACCCACACACGCCAAACACAACCCTATCACTTACCGGTTAGTATAAGTGGCCTGGGCAGCACCATGTTGCAAGATGGATATGGTCATCATACCGGTTCTCTAGGATAATATGCCTTAATGTAAATGTAAAACAGCTGTACCTCCTTAAGTGTTCTCCAATTGATACAGCAATTGGATCAGCACAGTTGTAGCTTATTGATGAGGTAACACCAAGACTTTGCTTAAAAACCCCAAGCCAGGCCTGCTAGCTGCAGGCCTTTTTAGGAACTGTGGTAGTATGTCAATATAGGTAAAGGTATTAAATACGCATTAAAATATACACAGACACACCACTTACCCTGGGGAGCAGGCTATAGGGAGCTTCAGGCTAGTAGCTTCTCTTCCTCCTCCCCGCTTGGGAGGACAGCAAGGAGGCTGTGCATACACGCCAAGCACTGTAGGCTTGCATGCAGACCAAGTGCATGGCACACATGCGCAGTGAAAAGTTAAGCACCGAAGGTGGCTCCCCCCAAAAGTTGCTACCGGTTCTCCGAGACACTGGGAAAAGTTACTACTGGTTCTGGCGAACTGGTGAGAACCTGTTACATCCCATCACTGCCTATAAGTACGATTAGTTACCAAAACTAGCCAAAATTATACAACACCCCCAGTAGGGCCTGCATTTTGCCAAGACATGTGTGTGCATGCCACAGACTCTTTTAACTGCAAAATCTTTCTGCCCAATACAAGGATAAGTATAGGCTGAAAACAATGGTTGTGAAGAATTAGTTTCTTGTCTCAAATGAGTCAAGTGAGAAGAAATGACAGGAATATAGCACTGAACATTGTCATTTGCTGTCAAGTTGGAACTAACTTATAGTGAGTCAAATAGGGATTTCAAGGAAGTGAGATACTTAAGACGTGTTCTTACCAGTTGAACACTTCCAGCGAATTTCTGAGTGGGGATTTGTCCCAAGTCTTAGTCTGTAACTCTCTCCACTACCCCACACTGGGTAGCTATAAATGACATCCATAAAAATTACATAGAAGACATGAATATACCAGCCAAAGAGTCATTTCAAAAAGGTAGCTCTCCTTCAGAATGACCCGATAGATCAGATCACCTTTCATTTTTATGCTATGTGTCTGGAAGTCCTGGAAAGCAAGCAAACTAGAAAGATCTGCCCATCCTCTTCTGATTTAGTCAAAGGGCCCATTTTATTTCCATTGTCCTTTAATTAGCCAGATGGGAAGATATTGTTCAAGGCATAATAAATAAATATGGTTAACAAAGTGACAGATCACTGGTCAACCTGACCGGAAACCATACAAAAGTGTATAGTAGCCATATTTGCTGTATTGAGGAAAGCTTCTCAAGTAAATCTTCTTGTTGTCTCTCCAGACCTGCTCCTGTTGATCTCTGCCAACTCTCTTCGTATGTGAGCTGAAATAATCATCTCATCATCTTCAGAATCTAGGATTCAGCCAGATAAACCTCTGGCCTCTGCTGCTCTCCCAAATTTCTGGTTCCTGGACTACCATTTCTCTTATCCAGTCTTCTTTTGAAAGCCTTTCCCAAGAATTCTCTTACATTGTTCTAGCTGGAGTTCCAACACTTTTCAGCTCCAAGACAGTCTAACAAGGCTAAAGAGATATAATCTTTGTATCCCTTAGGGTCATTCAAATACCTCATGACCATTTTAGGGGGGGGGGATGACCAAAAGTCACGGAAAGTCACGGGGGAGGGGGTTTGGTGTGAAGTCACGTGATTTCAAAATTATCATTTGCTTTTCACATCCAGCTGGCCATAGATCTATCTTCAAACCAAGTGGTTTTTTTTGGGGGGGGGCAGGGGGGTCGATCAAAGGTCACAAAGTCACAGAGGGGGGAGGGGTCAAAAAGTGGTCTATTTTAGGTCACGTGGTATTTGAAAGAGCCCTTACGGGAGTGTATCCAGACATACATGAGATCATACATGTGCTGATAGCATACCTGATAATATGTTTCATCGACTCTATCCCTCTATCCAGCAATACACTAGAATTTGTCTTCAAATTCGTTGTGCCTTCTAAATTCTGAGAATAATGTAAAGGCTTTCTTAAGAACTCTTGGTACAACTTTTGGCATTTAAGGTTAATATTTTAAGGTATCTTGGTTAAATTAGTTGTTTTGATGGTTCTTTTGGAGCATCTGGCATGCCTCCTAAAAGAGCACTAGTCACAAAGTTAGTTATAGGGCCCATATAGACAATTATAGCTCATGCAAATGAATAATATTATCTCAGTTGAAAGAATACCATGATCATAGTTTGCTTTCACAAAGCCCACTCAATTACAGATAACAAATTTATCCTCTGGCTGAATCTTTGCAAAGTGAAAAATATCCAATGATAAGCTTTACTTTTCAATAAAGAGATTGCATGTCTAATGACATGCTCTCAAAAACTGACCCCAAGTATTCAGAGAATACAGATGACATGACAATGAGCTGTAGCCTAATGTCAACCACATTCATTCAACTTTTATGTTCTCTCACTATTCACTATTCTCTCACTATTAACTTGGCTTAAAACACTTGGATTGGGTGTTAAATTTTGAAATGAACTTTTAAAATCCTGCTATTTTAAAATTCAGTTATAGAAAAATGCCAGTTTAAAAATAGCATTGACTAAAGTGGAAGAAAGCCAGGAAACTGGAAGCTAAGGCTAATGACTGAAAGGATATGTGTGATCAGAAATATCACAAGTTATGCTTCCATACAATTTCCTCATCAAGTGTTTACATTTTGCGTTGGTTTTTCAGGTCAAAATTCAAATGGAGTAGGTGACATGATCTGGCTATCTTGCTCAATTTTTCATGCTGCTGTTCCAAACATAGAATTAAAAAAAATCATCCAGTCCTACTGTGGTGCCATAATAAAGATGACTAGAAGAAACCAGCCTCTCAAATTCAACTGTTCTGTCAGCTTCTGAGCAAATAGACATGGGTCAAATTAAAATTCCTGTAGCACTGATAGCAAGCCCTATTAATTTTTGTGGATCTTATTGCTGCTGGTGAACATTTCTTAGGATCTCTGTTCAGGATGAAAGTAAGGCATACATTCCCCCCTCCCCTTGCCCTCAACTTGGTGTGGCAAACACAGTAATAAGCACAATGATAGCAGGGATAAAACGTGGCCTCCTATGTATTCAAGGAGTTGTATCCCCCTCTCTGCTCCTGGAGGTTGCACAGACTTTTCCCTGTCAACACTGTAAGAGACATGTTTCAAAAGGAAAAGATCAAAATTTAAAACAATGAAAACAGTTTGAAGCCAACACAATCAAAATAAAACTACAGTCCACTGTGAATAACTGTAGTGGCAGTGCTTTCCATGTCACTGTTTCATACAGATAAAGGAGGCTTTGACTCACTCATGAGCCTTGTCTGCCAGTAAAATCCTGCTGACGATTGAGAAATCTTAGAGATTTCAGGGATTTCCAGGGGCAGATCACCTTAATCTGTTGCCCAATTCTTCAAGGAGACTCTGCTATCACAGAGAAATAACAATGAGGTCATGTCAATCATGCTAGTGGCCAGTCCCTGTACACCCTAACTATCTTCACACTGCACAGTAAACTTTAGCGTCTGACATGTTGATTTCCCCTATGTTAATAATACCTGAACAGGGTTAATATGTACAGTCCGTTCATGTAAACTGGATCTATATTTATATGACTTTCTAAATGACAGAGCAATAGGCTTTTTCATTCCTTCATCTGGAAAAGTATGTCACAGAATACTGTAACACATTCATTGTTGCTTCACTGACACTATACTGAATGATACAACAGAAAAAAGGAATATTTAGTTTGCAGTAATTGGGTTGAGAAGGAATTTTCTTTTTCAGTTCAAGTAACTGTTCATAAAAGCCTTGCTGCTAATCTACATAGATAAATCCTAGTTTAGTGGGGCTTGCATAGGATTGTGCTTTTTCAGAAAGTTGCCATTTGTTATCTAACTGGTTGTACAGATAAGCAGTCTAATGGTATAGTTATAAAAATCTATTATCTATCTACCAACATCACTGTGAAACTTTGAATTACAATCTAGCATCACAATATAGGTTCTAACATAATACTCAAATTATAGATTTGTGGACCCAGTCCCACCTTTCTGTCCTGAGCAACATTTGCAGGGAAACAAATTATAAAAGGTCTGTATGCGGCAGAAACAGATTTGCTCCCTGGAATTTTGCAGGAGTTGCCTCTTCTCTGCTTTAATTTCAGTGTGCACAAATGGGGGAGGGGACCTCTCCTTCCACCTTCTGAGCTAATCCACCATACAAACAATTAAAGATAGTTAATAGTTCAGCTTGCTTGAAAGGAATCCTCTTGTGTTCTTCTTATCAGGCAGCTCAAAAAACTGCCCTCCAGGGAGGACCGAATTACTATGTAAATGTGCCTGTTCTTCACCTGCTCTCCTTTGACCTTGCTGTTCCCTCCTATTTGCCTATAAAATGCTGAAAGTGTGCTAAAAAGGTGCTTCAGATCCCAGCTTGGTTCATTTTTACTGAGCAAATAAGAAAAACAAGCACAGACACACAAATAAAACCTTGCTATGAAATGGCGAGTTCCTCTTTTTCTTGGGTCTTGGAGAGATTTTGTGCATTTTCCAAGATAATTTCTATGTACTTTGGTTAAATTTATTTTAGTTGAAAAATTTTTACCTCATCTTTCTCCTACAAAGACCGGTCACATCATTAAAAAAGTATAAAAGTTAAAACCAATTATCACAATATTAACAGAGAATTAAATAAATATATTAAAAATAGTGTATAAAAATAATAAAAACACATTTAAGAGCAACAAGGAACAACCAATCCCATTTTAAGAATGACAGCCAGTAACTGAGGGGAAGCTTGCCTGAAGAGAAAGAGCTTTGCCTGTTTGCAGAAGGGCAGCAAAAACAGATCAACCTGGCCTCCACGGGAGGGGGTTCCAGAGATTTGGAGCAGCGACAGAGAAGGCACTCTACTATGGCTCCACCAAATTCAACTATGAGGGGTAGCGAGATGGAGAGATAGGCTTCCCCTCAAGATCTTAACACCCAGATGTAAAAAAGTTACACCCTTGTAACTTTTGCCTTCTTGCATGAACAAAGCATTCAACAGATTGCATGTCTCTCCCCCTTCCACCGATTAATCAAATGTTATACAGTACTTGCTATATGTGTATGCTTAGGGTACACATAAGGAGCCTCCTCAAAGATTGTGGCATTTTTGAACTACAATCGGGCATATCCTGGTAACAGCAAGGTTGCGTTGCTGGCTAATCTTTCTCACACTAGGTCAAGTGGAAGGAACTGCAGAATGAACTCACCAAAAGGTGCCTTCTTTTTGGCAGCTTCGCATCTGGTCTAGACACAAAAGAAGAAGCTTCACAGGGGGAAAAGACACTCATTTTGTGTGAAATGTTTTGCACAAAATATGGAAAAAACACTGAAATAAGCTGCTTGCTATCTCCTTATGCCATATTTGGGAACTGTAGTAGAGTCTCCAGGCATGGGGGATATTTAAATAGCAAAAATTTGCCATTGGATCCTGGTGGCAGCAATCCAGAGGCAAATATTGATGGCTCCCTCCCCACATCTTGAGGCTTCCCAATAGGTGTGTCCTAGGAGTGTATTCTAGAGGCAATGAGATGGCTAGATGGCATCGTTAATGCAGTGGGCATAGATCTGGGCAGACTACGTAGGATGGCAGATGACAGAGGAGCCTGGCGTGCAGTTGTCCATGGGGTCGCAAAGGGTCGGACTCGACTGTGCGACTGAACAACAAAGGAGTGTTAGGGAGCCTTGGAACCCGAAAAGCGGGGGGTGGGGGGTGGGATAGGACAGAACATAGAGGATTTAAGAGAAGACTACTTAGACAGAACCACTGAGCAAATTTGTCCTCCTCCTCAGAGTGGCTACTACTCAAGAACTCCATGTCTATAGCATTGTAGTCTAGAGTAGATGTATGCAGCCAAAGATGATCTAGGGGATTGTATTTCCCTAGCCCTTTATCAGTGCAGTAGACTTTTTTTAAATGGGAAGACAAGTATTTTGAGCTTTTAAAAGATGTACGTATCTACTGAATTATCCTTAACATGGAGAATCACACCCCTCTAGAATTTTGTGGAACTGGAATTACCCATTTTAAGGCTATAGTGTATATTTTGCCTTCAGTCATCTGCAAACCTTTAGTCATTCAGGCTTAAGTCATCTGCAGAGTGAATGGCTGGATTACTCTCTACATTTGTCTCGGGGAGGGGGGGAGATGGAATGTTTGGTGGGTCCAAAATTTTTCAATTCTCCAAATTTCCTGTATGGGGTTTTATATAGGGCTTTTACTTTCTGCTATAGGGGGAAAGTTACTGCAGTTCCTAATGGCAAACATTTTCTTAGACAATAGCAATTCAGCTACCTGTTAGCATGATAGCTACAGAGCTGTACATGAGTTTCTACAAGGAAACAAAAATCAAACTGCTTCCTGATAAAAGGTTGGTGCCTAAGAGCACTTCCACTGGGGAATTAGCACAGGAGACTGGGAAGAAAAGATCCACAGGCATTATAAAACATATATTGACAACTTGAAATGGTTAAAGTACTGCTTATTATTGCCCAGAATTATAAAAAAGAATACTGTCATTGTATAATAATGAGCAACAAACACAGCCATACCTTGTGAGTATTAAGCTACAATTCTCAGTAATTTTAACAATCCCAAACCAATAATTTACAACTATATTCCTCTAACAACTCACTTAATAAAATCACTAACATATACTGTATGTTTGCTTGATACATGTCATTAAATCTGTGCTTTCATTTCTGTTAACATTTGTATACACTGCTAGCATTGGAAAGGTGATAACATTTGTATAACTCATATATCAAATGCTGTTGCAGTTTGAGCTTCGCAACAGCTCCACTATACCCATAACAAAGAAATGTTACATTTTCAGTTTACTTTCTATATACTGAAATGTATCAACTATCTGTAAAAGACCTGCATTGACATTAATACTGTATATTTTGGTAGCATGATGTATGTTTCCTTGCTGCTATCTCTTGTTTTTATAGACGGTTGATGGGTGGAAATAAGAAAAAAGCTTTCCCAAGGTTTCTCAGCCACAAAGTTGGGGAAATAAATGCAGATCTGTCTTAATAAATACTGAACTGTAGTGTGCAGGATCCTGCTCATTTAGTTGGCTTGACTTTTAAAGTAGATACCTCACTGTGGGCTCCTCTAAACTTTCCACATGCAGGCGCACAGACCAGTCAAGGAACTGCTTTTGTTCAACAGTTTTGAAGTGCACCTCACATTCTCAATTTATGCTAGTATTGTTGCTATCGCTATCCTCTCACAGATCAATGATAGCATGACTTCTATTGGAACCCATCTTTCACGGCTTATACATACACTGAGTTCTTTAAGATATTTATGTTGAATAAATCAAGTGTATAGTCACTAATGCATTTTGCAGGGAAAGGACAGACCAAGATTAGATAAGCACTGAACAAAATAAATAAAACAAATCTATGCCATTAACAAACTGTGTGCTGTGTTTTACAGCTCTCATAATTTGCTCAGACTGCCCACTAACATGTAATTCCTCTTCCAACCTGAAAGATGAAAAGATTGTGCAGAATATTTCCAATTCCAAAAGCATTCAATAGGTTTCAGAACTGTGCATTTAAAAATCATAGGTACACATACCCACCTATGAAGATAGGCAAGGGATGTTTCCTTCAAAGGTCTGTATACACAAGTAAACTGGATGCTTACTTTGCACAAGCATATCAATTATATGAATAGGAATATTCTTATAAATTAGACCTTGTGCTTATTTCCCAATGCATATAGAACTTGACACTGGACGAATGTCTGAATTTTCACGATTGGATGATAAAATCTGCTGTGGCAGCAACTATGATCTCAGGAAGGGAGATATCCTAAATCTTGTTGCTATGTCTCAACACAGCAGAATTTCCAATGAATCAGAAAATATTGCAGGTGTCACTCAATATATATTTTTAATCTACTTGGATGATGATTAGGTGGAGTAAATCAAATTTCCATTTGAAATAAGATAATAATCATAAGTTTGTGTCAGAAATTATTCTGGGTTGCAAGGATTTTTGCTGGAGAAATTCTACTCAGGAGATGCCCGAAAGAGGCTCCTTTCATGTCCCCAAGATCTTTTTATCTACTTGCAATTTCTTGCTTTCATACTGACAGGTTGGCCGGAGCTGGGTCAGAGATGGGTGCTCAATCCATCATGAAGTACCCAGGTCTCAAAATGCCAACTTGCCAACCTTCCAGTTAACAAGGTGAGCTGCATTTACTGCAATAACATATATTTTTGAAATTTTAAAACAAATACATGGCATCCAAAACACAATATTCTAAATTAATCTAAGTGGTTTTATAAGAAAATAAACCTATGAAACAGAAGCACACCAATTCACAGATAGCTAAAAAGATGAATTTTACAGACACCCATTCACAGATAATAGCTAAAATGTTGACTTATACAAACTGGCTGAAAGTTGTTCTGCAGAGATTTTTATTATTATTATTATTATTTATTGCATTTACTACCCCGCCCCAATCGGGAGAACCCGACTCTGAGCGGCTTACATCAAGGTTAAAACATAGAATAATCTATATTAATAAAAAATCATCAAAAGTTAAAACAATGTACAAGCTGCACATAAATTATAAATTCAGACCCAAGGATTTAAACAAGGACCCTTCCTAGCTCTACCTGGAGATGCTAAGAACAGAACTGATGCTTTCAGAATGCTACTGAAAAGCTATGCCTTTCACCCAAAGTACTGAGATAAGTCAGGAAGCTAAAATGGACAAGATTTTAACATATAGCCTCAGTCGTTTGGAGGCAGTAGCAACTCAAGATCCTAATACTGTATGAACATAGGTGGAAAATACATTACATGCATATGTTTGAGAACCTAGAATCTTACAGCTAACTGATACCAGTGAGATTTGACCCTTTCCCCCATTAACTTTAGATACTGCACACTATATTACAAAATGTTTTTGAAAATCCCCATGGTTGAAACACCATTTTATCTGTAGCACATGGATCTGCATTTTGAAGTTCTCTTGGGAAAATACAACTGAACATACTACTTTGGGAGGCCAGCTATAGTAGAGCAGTCAGACATATTATTGGGAGAAAGGTGCCCTATAAATACAACAAATAAAATAAATAATAAAAATTATTATTGAATATTTAGCACAAAATGCAATGAAATTGTAATTTCTAGATTTGCTTTTTCATCACAATGATTTTCTTCGTTCTTCTTTTTCAAGTGCTGTACCTGTTCCAGAGCCTCCACCCCACCCCCACCCCCACCTCAGAGGGAGAAAGGCATCCAGGGAAGAGCAATCTTCAGCCAGGGTGAGATGACAGGCCCAGGGCCTGCACCCCACCCCCACCTCAGAGGGGGAAAAGCATCCAGGTAAGAGCAATCTTCAGACAAGGTGAGAGAACAGGCCCAGAGCCTGCACCCCACCCCCACTTCAGAGGGGAAAAAGCATCCAGGGAAGAGCAATCTGGTAGAATCCATCCAGGCCTCTTTGACCACCTCTGGCCACCTTCCAAACACCAGAGGTGAGGAAGGAAGCAGCGCAGCCCCAGCCATCGCACACGAACACCTACGGATACCTGAGGCAGGAAGCAGCATGGCCCAAATGGCCAAAAAAGGAGTAGCTGAATGTATATGATAAGTAATTGATCTACAGTACTGTAGTTGACTTAATATAGTAACTGATATAGCGACTTTACAAGTAACTGATTTACATAGTGACTTGATATAGTGAACTTACAGTAGTGACTTGATATAGTGGGCTTTACTTTTCATACCAAGTTTTGTTTCTTCTTCTTCTTTCATACCAAAGATTCTGCTAAAGAGATACTTATCAACTCCTGACTACATATATAACTTCTTACTTCACGTATAGCTTCTAACTGCACATATTCACCATTAATTAGCTCAACTTTTAGCCTTATAATATGTTTTAAATTGTGATAATATGCATGATAATACTGTTTTAAACTGTGATAACATGTATGATGGGAGGATACTTGCCAAGAGAACCCTATGGACCAAAACAAAAGGCAAAACAAAAGGGCAATTGATGAAACAGGATGATCAGCGCATCACATCAGAAGAAGGGGAGCAACAGGAAAGGGGGAGGAGAAATACAGTGTTGTAAGGAACGATACTGTATAGGGACATGGAATGTAAGATCTACGAATCAAGGGAAACTGGAAGTGGTAAAAAAGGAAATGGAAAGAATAAGCATTGACAACTTGGGAATCAGTGAGTTAAAATGGACAGGGATGGGTGAATTTGGCTCTGGAAACCATCATATCTATTACTGTGGACAAGAAAACCTCAGAAAAAATGGAGTAGCCATAATTGTTAATAAAAGAGTGAGAAAAGCAGTAATGGGATATAATCTCAAAAATGATAGAGTGATGTCAGTCAGAATACAAGGCAAACCTTTCAATATCACTGTAATCCAAATATATGCACTAACCACTAGTGCAGATGAAACCACAGTTGACCAGTTCTATGAGGCCCTAGAACACCTCATAGAACAGACACCAAGAAATTATGTACACTTTATCATAGGAGACTGGAATGCCAAAGTAGGAAATCAAAAAGTAAATGGAATAACAGGCAAGTTTGGTCTTGGAACACAGAATGAAGCAGGCCAAAGACTGATAGAGTTCTGCCAAGATAACGCACTGGTCATAGCAAACACTCTCTTCCAGCAACACAAGAGGAGACTTTACACATGGACATCACCAGATGGCCAATATAGAAATCAGATTGATTACATACTCTGCAGCCAAAGATGGAGAACCTCCATACAGTCAGCAAAAACAAGACCAGGGGCAGATTGTGGCTCAGATCACAACCTACTGATCACAAAATTCAGGTTTAGACTCAAGAAAATAGGGAAAACAATTAGGCCAGACAGATATGACCTAGACAACATCCCTAAGGAATACACAGTGGAGGTGTGGAACAGCTTCAATGGCTTGGACCAGATAGACAGAGTGCCAGAAGAATTATGGACAGAGATGCGGGACATCATGGAGGAGGCAGCAAGGAAAATCATACCAAAAGAAAAGAAGCGTAAGAAAGCTAAGTGGTTGCCCGATGAGGCTCTTAAAATAGCAGAGGAAAGAAGGGATGCAAAAGGCAAAGGAGAAAAGAAAAATACAATCACTTGAATACAGAGTTTGAAAGAAAAGCAAGGGGAGATAAGGAAACCTACCTGAATGAACAGTGCAAAGAAATAGAAGAAAACAACACAAGAGGCAGGACTAGAGATCTTTTCAAAAAAATTGGGGAAATCAAGGGAACCTTTAAAGCAAAAATGACCAATGATAAGGGACAAAGACGGCAAGGAAATAGCTGATGCAGAAGAGATTAAGAAAAGATGGAAAGAGTACACAGAGGAACTCTACAAAAAGGACTTCAAGACTCCTGATAATAACAATGAGGAAATTGAACTTGAGCCAGACATCCTAGAGAGTGGAAAAGATCAGATTGGAAAAGATCAGTATACGTTCCAATCCCCAAAAAGGGTAATGCCAAAGAATGTTCAAATTATTGAACAATTGCGCTCATCCCACATGCTAGCAAGGTGATACTCAAGATAATACAGGATAGACTGCAAATTATTGAACAATTGCGCTCATCCCACATGCTAGCAAGGTGATACTCAAGATAATACAGGATAGACTGCAGCACCACATGGAGAGAGAATCACCAGAAGTGCAGGCGGGGTTCATAAGAGGCAGGGGGACTAGAGACCACATTGCCAACATACGTTGGATCATGGAAAAAACAAAGGAATATCAGAAACAAGTCTACTTCTGTTTCATTGACTACACTAAGGCCTTTGACTGTGTCGACCACAACAAAATGTGGCAAGTAATTAAAGAGATGGAAATACCAGAACACCTTATATGCCTCATGAGAAACATGTACATGAATCAAGAAGCAACAGTTAGGACAGAATATGGAATGACAGAGTGGTTTGGAATAGGAAAAGGAGTAAGACAAGGCTGCATTTTGTCACCATATTTCAAAAAAAATTGATTTTCTTTTCAGATGATTTAATCAAAGTCCAAGCTTTGACTCCATGTAGCAACAGTGGGAATATGTAACATCTCACTATTCAGATCTTTGTAGCAAGAGTTAGATCTCTATTGCATATCTGTCTGTCTATCTATCTATATAGTTTTATATATAAAGAAAATAATCCTCATATTATATATCCTGATACATAATCTCATTGTTATGTAGTAGATTGCTTTTCACTCATAGGTGAGTTCTCCTGATGTCTTGAAGGAATGTTGTGTCTTCTTTCTAAATCAAAATAGGGCCAAATGTTGCTAAAATATGATGGAACAATGTCTTTGGATTAGCAGCTCATTTCCACGTATATTCACTGAAACAAGTCCCACTCTATTCCATGGTTTTATTCTCTGATGTTTAATAATTGTTACATTTGGTTTGATCTGGTGTTAGAAAGATTAGCTGGCAAGGTTGCTGCCCAGGGTATGGCTGATTGTATTTACAGTCTTCAAGGAGGCTCTTTATGTGTACCCCTGACTCATACAGAATCCGGCTCATTTACTGGTCTGCTGATTACTGCCAGAAACAAGTACTGATGAGGACTCAAGTTTGGCCAATGACAAAGCCTAGTAAGTGGCTTCATTTTGGCAGTCCAGGGTTTGATCAGGACATGAAAGAACAAGAATTGCTACTTTATTAACAAAATGAATATAATCTAGTTTATAGAATGAGCAAAAATTTCAAGCAAGTCATATTGTTTTAAATTGCTATAGCTACAGAAACACTGTTCTTACAAGACGACAACTATGAAAAATCCTACTATCACACTGGTAGTTACAGTGCTATTTTTGAACTTGGCAGGTTGCACATGTAAAATTTGTAAAGGCACCTTTGACTGCTTTGTCCCTCACAGTCCTCTTACTGAACAGTTTTGGTATTATTATTGCTCATCTATGCTCTACAACCCATCTGGTTTTCCCAATCTGATCAGGAAAGAAAGTAAGAGAGAGAAAAAGGGAAGGAGGAACACAATCAATAATGTTTGGGGTATATATCAATGTAGAAAACAAACCACCATGTTATCTTCTCATTTACATTGTATTACTACATTGCTGTTGTTTTCTAAAGAATATATCTCATCTCTCCTGCAGTCTGCAATGGCCATTGTATGGGAATGTGTCTCTCTACCAATCTGTAGCTCTCATGCCTGTGCTGAATGAAAAAACAGCAGTGCAAAAGCAGAACAAAACAAAACTGTACCGTCAACTAGCTAATTCTGTGCAGCTCAATCATTTTAATGAGGCTGTTTATTATGGAAATCATACCCCCCCCCAAGCCCCCCTAATAATGCCCTATGTAATTTGCACAGCATATTTTATGACTTTTAATAGTCATTAAAGAGTATGAACAAGTAATAAAAACAGTATGAAAACAATACTTGTGTCATGGGCAACTTGACGCCAGTTCTTTCTTTGTGTTACATACAACACATTCTGGATAATCAATTATATTTTGAAGTAGCATAGGCTTGCTTTGGTAGGTTTTATTTTTAAGTATAAGTATAAAGAACACACACTATATATTCTACAGATCTGCTTCCTAAGAATCAACATGGTTAGCGCCATGCGAACTGTCACATTAATAACCCTTTGCTGATATTCAAATTTTCTGTCTTAAGATAAAGAAAGATTGAATACCCTGCTGTTGTGTGGCCAAGATTGAAGAGGTGCCTCACTGACATTGTTCAAAGTTTATGAAAATATATGAATGCTCAAATGTCATTGGTTTTGTGCCTCCAACAGGCTGTGGTTTTATGAAAAATCAGTCTTTTAATCAAAATGATTGAATACCTTAAGGTTGAATCCAAAGATATATGTTAATATCTAGGAACTTGTTATTTTTGCAGATTTTGCCAAGGAGTACATATTGTGGTACATTGTAAAGTGTTAATTTCTGTATTCCATATTGAAAATTGATCTTGAGATTCAGCTTTTTGTCAGGCAAAAACATATGGTTACAAGCTCTATGCATTTTACATGACGGCTGTTGAAGCTGTCACATGTGCAAACTCGATAACCGATGTGACACATACACAAATAATTTGCTTGTTTAGTAACAATTCAAAGCTTCTTTATTCACACAAAAACACATTTTAAATGATCAGATGGGACGAGTCTTCATTTTGCAAAATCTAGCCTCTTTGGTGTGCAAACACAGATAAAATAAAGCTGGAAACAAAGTGGTATTAAAACAAATCCAAGAATATGGATATTTCCAGATAATTATTGAAGCAGATGGTGTGTGTTTTTTGTTAATTCTGCCATTAGTCTGAGAACTTGATGTCTTACATCTGCACTTGGTAAAATAAATTTTGCTACTGACATTATCTCAGTTTTCTCAAAATACTTCTGTCAGTTTTACCCCAAGATTTGCTAACATCTGCTATAGTGCATGCCTGTCAGATTTAATTGTTTGAAACCGTTCCTTCAAAGTATCACAAACTTTAATTTTGATTTATTCTCTTCACAATGCTGTAAACATTACCACAGTAATGGATATTGACCCTCATACACAAAGTGGAGCAAAAAAAATAATAATACAACAAATGAGTTTGGGGTTATTGTCCGACTCCATAAAAACTGTGTTGATTCACTGAGGCTTAATACTATATAGACATAGTTTTAAAAAATGGGACTTGCAGTGACATAAGGTGCAAGTCACAAAGAAGGACATAAGTATTTACTTAGGAGGAACCAAACAGGAGATGCTGAGGCCTGTAGAGTCAAAAGACACAACTGATCAATCAAAATCTACATTTCAAACAAGAACAAGGTATTGAGGTGGGACAAGGGCTACCCAGAGACTCTCATTTCCAAATTTAGAAGTTATAGGTCATGACTGGCATTTGCCAAGAAGATCTTAGACCCATTCTCTGAGCTTGGATCCTTATGTAACTAAAATGGCATCATTCCTATAGAAGACAGGGAAATAGAAGATCTGTACAAGTACAAAGATTGTGAGAAGAGAGAAGATCCATCTAAAAGCTGGTAAGGATCAGAACAAGGGAGATTGAAGATAGGAGGGGCATATTCATACTTTGAGGTTGTAGAATGCTGACTTTAGTGTGTATGTGTGGGGTGGGGTGGGGTAGAAAATGGCTAGGAACTAGTGAAGGGAATGAATGTCCCTCAAAGGACATAGTTGGGTGGAACTTGGAGCAGAAACATTCCACCCTGTAACATGTTGATATATGGTAGATCCTACTTGTCCTTTATAACCACCATTACTATCAGATTATA
Source organism: Furcifer pardalis (assembly GCA_030440675.1). Taxonomy (NCBI): domain Eukaryota; kingdom Metazoa; phylum Chordata; class Lepidosauria; order Squamata; family Chamaeleonidae; genus Furcifer; species Furcifer pardalis. The sequence goes on along the minus strand of CP126891.1, from coordinate 110,171,340 downwards.
TAGTTTTTATTAATTAAATGCTTTGGGTGTCATGCACATCTTCTGGAAAAAATAAAGCTGTGAATATTAAATGATTTTTAATTATGATTTAAATTAGAACTCATATCTAATACAGAGTATATCATGTTAGAACAGAACAGTAAAAGAATGAAAATATACCTACTTTGGTAAAGTCTCCCAATTGTAGACTCTGTTTCATTCATTACCAAGCAAAGAGAACTGCAAGTTATAAAACTAAAACAATTGCTTTCATTTATATCTGTGCCTGATTATTCTGATAGCTGAAATGTCTGAATAGGTTCAGAATGTGTAAAGCTTGTCACATTATAGAAACATGTCTCTTTAAACTAAATGTGAAATTCCAGTAATTGAAGTGATAAATCTAGTGTTTTTGCTGAGGTACTTTTGATGAGAACTACAGTAGTAAATTAGAAATTATTCTGTGCTGTTATATCATGGTAAAAGCCTTTCCATTATCTATTGTCAGTCACTGGGGATGGGCAAATAACTCAACTGTCAATCTAACTGTGAAACTTAAAGTTCTGGGAATAATCAATAAAATGGGAGGAAAATCTTCTATTATTCTCATGTAATCTTTTCAACAAATCTAAGTTGTACCCCCCTTTTACTTCTGCACATCTCATTTATCCACAGATATATTGGATATGTTGGAATATTTCATTTTTTATAGCTAGTTGTGTGTCACTGTGTTTTCACATGGTATATGAGAGCTACATTTCAATAAGAACAACTAGCTATAACTTGAATTGTAAATGCAATTTTACACTTGATACAGACTTAATTAAATTAGCCATAACAACCACCTATGTTTTTTATTGATTTTTCACTGCTACTATTTATTGCTTAATATGTCTGCTTTAAAACTCCATGATTTTGGTGCTCTTTCAAACAGCCACGGAAATATCATCTCTATGCTGGAGCACTGATAGATGAAATAGCAGCATAAATTCTACATGCCATATAGCTGTTTGTAAAATAATGCCTGTTATACACCATCTGTAATACAAATCAAAAACTATTTACCTCATCCTCTGCAGTCAAAGTGAAATAGTGAATGATGGAACCTACATTTCATGGCCCGGGACAGGAATAGGATATGTGGAATATGTGTTTTTGGATTTTGAGACCTACAGACACAATCAAATTCCAATTGAGAGAGAGAAGCTGTATAACTAATGCTTGTAATATAATTGCCATGTATAAACATTATAAAGATACGTTGGGGTGATTTGTTATGTTATTTTAGCATGCAGGGATGCTGCAAATATGCAGGGGTACCAAATAACCTATCCATGCAAAAGGAGAACATGATTCTTTCCGCAAGGTTATGGATAGGTGAAGAACACATGCTTTCATTCCAGATTCGGTCTCTGGGATTTCCATGTATGAATACTTGTCTGAAACCCTGGACATCCACTTCATGTGACTACATGAACATGAAGTGAGGTTTGTTGGATCCCACCAAAGGCCAGACTGATCTAACTATTCCAGTCATACAACCAATCAGATATCTATCGGATGTTTACAAACCAAATGCCATTATCCTGTTGCATAAAGCAAAGCAATCACATTTATATACCACCCCATGTACTCTCTGAGCGGTTCACAAGTTAATTAGCATTTTGCCCCCAACATGCTGGGTACTCATTTTACTGACCTCAGAAGAACGGAAGGCTGAGTCAACCCTGAGCCCTGGTCAGAATTGAACTCACAACCTTTTGGTTGCAGTAAGGTAAAGGTCGCCCTTGCTCGAAAGCCAGTTGTATCTGATTCTAGGATTCAGTGCTCATCTCTGTTTATAGCCAAAGAGCCAACGCTGTCTGCGACTGCAGATGTTTCTGTGGATGCATGGCAGGCATGCCTCAACGGAACTCTGTTTACCTTCCCACCAAAGTACTACCTATTTATTTACTTGCAATTTTTTGCTTACAAACTGATAGGTTGTACAGTAATACCTCAGATAACGTTAAGACTTGGTTCCACAAGTCTTAACGTTATCCGATTTTTAGCCTTATCCAATGCATGCACCAGATAACGTTAAAATCCTATTCAGATGGATCAGATAACGTTAACTCCACAGAGATAAAGCAACAGAGGCTTCAAGGGAAAGTCAAGGAAACATGCTGGAAACTTAAAGAACTTTAAGAAATAATTGTCTAAAGCAGTGGTTCCCAACAAGGGGTACACAGCCCACTAGTGGACTTCAATTCCCAGAAGCCTAAGTCAGTACATTGGCTGATCAGTGCTTTGGGGAAATGACTTAGGCTTCTGGGAATTGGGAATTGAAGTCAAAAAACCAGCATTTGGGAAACACTGGTCTAAAGGGTAAATACATTACAAAAACATGCCAGACCACCCTGACTTTAGGGGAACAAAGCCATACAGCATTTTTAAATTTTTGAAAATTTTATAAAGTGCTGTTTTAAAAGATCTGAACAGAAGCTAGGAAAACGTTTTCCTTTAGAATCAGGCCCCCTACCATGGCTTGCTTTGGGGCTTAGCTGAGGTCCGTTGCTGTAATAGAGGAAGTTCCCTCAGGGATTTGCAGGGTGTGAAAGCTTAATTGCTTTTAAGGTGAAAGGTTTCATTCTCTGCTTGTTTTCCATTGACAATGCATGAGGCTTGCAGAGCTACGATCTTGGTTTCAGGCTGTTTAGAATTTAAAGGGGAAACTTTATAAAGGTAATTGGGCCAAATTGTCTCTTTGCAATTATTTTGTTCTGGGTTACACTGGGAAAGGGTCCTAAGCCTCTGTTAAGTAACACACACCCCCATCACTATGTCCCCTAGCAAGCCAGACGGAGGCTTTCTGAACAGAAGCTAGGAAAACCTTTTCCTTTCAGAATCAGCTCCCCACCCCACCATGGCTTGCTTAGTTGCTGTGATTGTTATTGAGAGTGTCCTCAACCTTGGGAGAAAGAGAACAGGACTAACCAGTTTGCCTTTCCCCCAAGCCATGCTTCAGGGAATTTGAGGCAAACACATTTGCATCAGATAACGTTAACAGAACAGATAATGTTAACGTTATCCGATGCAAATGTTTGCCTCAAATTCCATAACGTTATCCGATTTTGGCCAAACGTTATCCGAGGTACCACTGTATTTTGTATTTCTATTTTGGATTTGTATGCCACTCTATTCACCGAAGCGACAAAGGTTGGCAGGAGCTGGGACAGAGATGGGAGCTCACTCCATTGTATGGTGCTAGGGAATCGAACTCCAACCTTCCACTCATCGAGTTCAGCATCTTAACCACTTGAGCTATCACAGTCCCTTGGTACAGCTGTTTTAACCACTGCACCATCTGGGCTCTTGAGCAATGGGAGTGATGTTACCATCACTTTTTCCAAGAGGGACACATTTATGTTCGCAGGGATTATGCAGAGGGCTAACCCATGGCAGATGGAGGTCAGACAGAGGCAGCACATCTCAACTACAGGAGAACTTGAAGAATGAGGGTGATTTTTAGTAATAGTTATGAAAAGCCAGCTAATCATTATCTCTATTAGATGGGTTGCCAACATTTAAAGAAGAGCTATTGCATGATTGTGATATATTTTGTATTCAAGAAATTCACAAAGATACCCATCAGCAATGCCCCAAAGTATCTGGCATGAAACTTGCAGCAGAAAGACCTCATGGACAATATGGACACACAATATTAGTCATGCCTGACTTCCAAATATCATCCAATGCTGTTATCGAACAGGATATCAAAATAGTAACAGGCTCCTTAATTTTTTCAGTAACTGGCTTGATTATTTCTGGATCCTGAAACTCTGAAGAAAGTCATGAATTATTGCTATTATTGTGAGCTAGTAAAGTATCCACAGATTTAAAAACCCTGCAGGTTTTAAAAAATATTTTTGTTAACTGTACAAATTGAGTGAAATAATGATTGTTTACCATTTAATGGAAGCAGCAGAATAGTTTTCTTAGTCTTTGGCCATCTATGATACTCTTCATCATCAAATATTACTGGATAAGTACTATAATCTAACCAAGAATTATAAACTAATTAAAGTAATAGTGACTCATTTGCAAAAATGCAGATTTTTGGGGGGTGGGGTGGGGTAACTTTTAAAGACAATGCAACTGATAGAAGGCTCAAAAGAGGGGTCTGTCCCAGGGCAGCATACAGGCTCCTATTTTCCTCAATATCTGCACCAATTATCAATCACTTCCTCAAAGCACCAAAAGTTTTATTTATGCTGATCTTACACTTGCCGTTCAGTCAGAAAGTCTTCAGATGGTAGAACCTTCTTAATAGATACATTAATAGGAATTGGTACATATTATGATAGAAATCAATTTAAACTCAACCCTACTATGATTCAAATATATGCCTTTAATCTGAGAAGTAAACAGCCATCTCTGAAACTTCAGGTTACCTGGTAGGGTATCCAACTAGATCATTCTTTTGCTCCCTCATACCTTTCGGCTGCTTTGGGATTTTATTCTGACCTATAAGAAACACTGTCAAAGTACAAATGTTCTGCTGAAGAACAATATTTATTTGTTTGTTTGTTTGTTCAGATTTATATTGCTGCCCACTCGCCAAGGCGACTCAGGGCGGCTTACAATATTCTTTGAAAGCCGTTAGAAATCTGTTGGGGCACACAGCCATAAACATTAAGAACTACCTACTTGGCCCTATGCTATTTCGCAGATGAATATACCACCTGGTGTGGTGCAGCTTAGTTCATGCCAAACACATGGCTATAGCTCACAATGAAAGCTGTAGAATTATTGCTAGCCAACCCCCAATTAATAAAATTACTTGTCTAGTAGCCACAGCATCCACTGACCTACAGAAAAAAGAAGCAGTTACAAATTACAGTCATAGAAACTGCATGGCCATCCACTTTTTGGCTACCATCCTATTCCTCCCATATTTAAATCATGAAAAAAGTCCCCCACCCAGAACATCTGTGTATCTTGAACAAATAGAAGATAACACTAAAATGCAGAAAGAAATGGATGAAATCCTATAAAACTCTAGCTACCAGTCTCATGGGAGAACTGGGTTAGCTTGAAGTCATTCAATAGGCTACAGGGGTATAATGAAAGAGCCTCCTCGAAGAGTGTGGTATTTTTGAAACACAATCAGATGTACCCCAGGCAACAGCCACCTTGTGTTGCCAGCTAATCTTTCTCACACTAGGTCAGGCGAAAGGAACTACATAATGAACTTGCCAAAAGGTGGCTTCATTTTGGTAGTTTCACATCTGGCCTGAAAACTGAAAAAGAAGGTGACAAGCTCTTGTGAGGATTGTTTATACTATTTGATAGATGTATTTGCATACACCACCACCACCACCACCACAACAAGAACTCCTCCTCCTCCTCCTCCTCCTGTTGTTGTTGTTGTTGTTGTTGTTAGTCAGAAATTATTCTGGGTTGAAAAGATTTTTGTGGGAGAAACTCCACTGAGCGAATGCCCAAGTGAGGCTCCTTTCATGTCCCCAAGAGCTGAGACAGAGACAGGCACTCAATCTGTCATGCAGTACCTGGGTCTTGAACTGCCGACTTGCCGGCCTTTGAGCTAACAAGGTGAGCTTCTTAACCACTCAGACATCGCAGCCCCTTTTTTTCATACATTAACCAGGCAGAGGGAAAAGACACATACATGCTGTGTAGCTTCGGAATCTGTCTTTATGGATAGAAGGGTATAGTTCTTTCTAAGAGAAGTTCTATACATTTGGGGTGATCTGTGTGACAGAGCTGTGTTAATGTGAAAAAGCACAGCAACCGTGAGATTCGGATAATGCTATTTTCAGACAGAATGGTAAATGGACTTTGGAGCTGATCAGGAATATTAGGGGAAACATGATTGCTAAGAGATATGCATACTATACGGTATGCACAGATGTACAGTCAAACCTCGCATTAAGATCCCTTCGCTTAAAGAGTAACTCGCTTAAAGAGCAGAATTTTCTCTTAATGTTCACTTTGCTTAACAAATAAAACCAACCAAAAACTTGCTTAACAAATTAATCGGTGTTCGCAATCCCCCCCACCAGAAGTCGCAATTGGTCATATACAATGGTGTTTTGCTTAAAGAGCAAACTCGCTTAAAGACCAATCCTGTGGAACGCATTATGCTCTTTAAGCGAGGTACAACTGTGTCATCATTTTAAAGAGACTTTATATATGAAAACAAAACAACAGCAACATTCCTATCTCACTGATCAAGAAGGATAAAACTATTGGCTGTTTAACCTCCTTCTCATTGCCTATCATCAAAGATCTATGACAAAAAGTATGTACAGTAAAACCTCATATAACACTAAAACCTGTTTCCACAAGTCTTGGTGTTATATGATTTTTAGTGTTATCTGATCCTCTATGGGATCCATAGAGATACATTGTAACCACACAGGCTTTCGCGGTTGTTATCTGAAGCATCCCATAGGATCTTAATGTTATCTGATGCAATTCTTCCCCCCAGATTCCTTGATGTTATGCGATTTTAGTGTTATTCGATACTAATGTTATATGAGGTATTACTGTACTTTCTTCTCTACCACAGTTATTTCCAATACAGTTTGCCTTATTTCAATAAATTTGTATTTTGGAGGCAGGAATGGATTTTGATGGTTTTTTGAGTGTATATTTGTTCTATTTTGTTGTTCCCATTTACATTGGAAGTACACTAAATACACAAATTAGATTATCGAACTATTAATCATTTAATATGGAAATATAAAGTGTTCTGCTATGAAACATGACACCGAGTATGGGGGGAAATAGAAACATATTCTATAAGCTTTATTTGAATTTGCATTAAACATATTTTTCTGAAATTGCTCACATGTCACTGAATCTATTTTTCTTTTTAAGTCATGCATTAAATATGCATCACTACTCCCACACAGAGGTTCTGCTTTATAGGTGAACTGCATATGTGCCCTGTTCTTGCTGAATAAATAACCTGAACACGAAATAACAACTGGTTTTTAAAACATATACATTCAAGTACAGTTGTACCTCGCTTAAAGAGCATAATGCGTTCCACAGGATTGCTCTTTAAGTGAGTTTGCTCTTTAAGTGAAACACCATTGTAAATGACCAATTGTGGGGGGGGGGGGATTGCTAACCCCGATTTGTTAAGCGAGTTTTTGGTTGGTTTTATTTGTTAAGCGAAGCGAACATTCAGATAAAATTCTGCTCTTTAAGCGAGCTACTCTTTATGTGAGGCGCTCTTTATGCGAGGTTTGACTGTATTGTTATTACATAGTTAATTTGTTTCACTATTAACTGTTTATTGTTTTAATAGTGTCATCTGCCATAAAGAAAGTAAGAACTTAGCAGTGTACCTTGACTGAAATTAGCATCGACACCTGATAACTTGGCTTTATAGGCATGACTATTATATGTATGATATTTAAGATATTTACAAGATTGTACTCTGTGCCATGAATGACCTATGGCAGGAGTCCCCAAACTATGGCCCATGGGCTGGATCTGGCCCAGGACACAAACTCATCAGGCCCACACAGCCCTAGTGCTTTACTTCAATTCAGGTGCTTTTTACTTCCGCTTCCAGGAGCAACAAGTGCCTTGCGGGCTGGATGAATTGGTGTTGGCCAAAGTGACTGGTCCCCTAAACCACATGACCGGCCTACGGCCCAAAACGTTTGGGCACTTCTGGTCTACAAGTCTTTTTCCAATTCTGTTTTACATTGCAGAAACATCAACCTGTCCCCACCACTCATAACTTGCTGAACAATTTCTGTCAATCTCAATCAGCTGACTTAATGCTAAAGAACCTTTGCTTATTAATTTATTCATTTTATTTGCACCTCACCTTTGTGTCAGGACATGTAGAATAAAAATGATAATAACAGACACAGATAAGAAATAATGGAAATGTATAATAATGAAACACAAGTGAATGATTATAGTATAAAGTAAAATTTAATCAGCCATTATGTAAAAAAAATTTCTGAAAACACATTTTGAAACGTATACCAATTCTTTAAAAGCTCTTTTCTCCTGTGAATGAAAACTGTTGCTGAGACTGAACATGAATAAAAAGGTTTCTGCCTAATGGACAACAGGGAATGAGGCAGTCTTACAACACCGAGCAGGGTGTTCTGTAACCTGTGAGTAACTACTGAGAAGGCTTTCTCTTGAATCTCCACATGCCTATGAGGACTGTGAGAAAGGTTTCATTCAAAGAGGTGGCCAGGTTTGCATGAGTCAATAAGGTCCTTCAGATAGCCTGAATCCAGACTAATGATGGCAGCTGAAGTCTACCAACATCGGCAGAGAGCACAGATGCTCTAACTCTCATGTATCTTATATACACTTTATCCCACTTTAGGCACTTAGTTTACATGCAAAATTTGAGACAGTAGTATGCAGTGATTTATAACAACAAAAATACTAAATAGCTTTTTGCAAATTAAAACTAAGTGCATTAATTATATGCATGTTACTCAATCTTTACATTTACTATTTTATTTTTGTTGTTATGCACCATCATGTCACTTTTGACTTATAGTAACTCTATCAATGAATGACACTCCAAAAGCCCTATTATTAACAACCCTGTTCAAGTCTTACAAAGTCAAGTATGTGGCTTCCTTGGTTAAGAAAATTTATTCCATCTTTGTCTTGCTTCTCTGTTGCCTCCCAATTTTCTTATCATTATGAGAAATCTGATCTTCTCATCATATGTTTGAAGTACAACAGCTTCAGTGTAGTTGTTTTAGTGGTAAATATTTTAGTTAGGCTTGATTTATCTGGAACCACTGATCTCATCTTTCTGGAAATCCATGCAAAGGTTTCTTCCAACACAATACTTCAAATAAACTGGGCTTTCCTGTTAGCTTTCTTCACTGTTCAGCTTTCAGATCTATATATAGTATTGAGGATATTATAGTATGATGATCTTAATACCAGAAGCACATCCTTCAATCTAAGAATCTTTTCTAGGTCCTTCATAACTGCCCTTCTAAGTTTTGCTCTACAATTTAAATATCTTTACAGTCAACATTAAAGCTCTGTAACTCTTCTGTGATCCTTATTTTTGTCTTCTTAGAAACTGTAATCTTGCTTTTATACTTTCTTCTTTGGCATCTCCTTTCTTTACCACTTGAATATACAGTCAATATTTCTGATCTCTGGAGTGTTTTTAGCATTTTCTGTACAGTCAAACCTCGCATAAAGAGCGTTTCGCTTAAAGAGTAACTCGCTTAAAGATCAGAATTTTCTCTGAAAGTTCGCTTCGCTTAACAAATAAAACCAACCAAAAACTTGCTTAACAAATAAATTGGGGTTCACAATCCCCCACACAATTGGTCATTTACAATGGTGCTTCACTTAAGGAGCAAACTCACTTAAAGAGCAATCCCGTGGAACGCATTATGCTTTTTAAGCGAGGCACCACTGTATTTGTTGATATATTCTTGTCAACTGGATCAATGGAGTCTCTGTAGCTTGAAATAGTTCTGTTGATATCCTATCTACACCTGGTGATTCATTTCTTCCCACTGTTTTGATAACAGCCTTCACACTACATCCTAAATTGTAGGTCTTTTTCAAAGTGTTCTTTTTTAAAAAAACTATCTTCTTTGCATCTCTTCTGCATACTTTTTCAGTATATTGTTTCCAAGTTTGTTTTATCCCAATCAGATAAGATATCATCCTATTGATCTTTCACCATCCCTAACCTTCATTTATGTTTCTATTTGATTTCTTGGATCTTACAGAAGAGATATATTGCTTTTTCCAATGATGATTATAGTTCTCTTCGTCTCTATCTGTAAGTCACTGAAATGTTGCATTTAGGATCCTGATCCTGTTTCTGTCCATTTTATTTTTGCTTCTCATGTGTTATTAACAAATTTTGAATAGTTACATATGTTTTCCAACTGATCCATTGGCTCCCGCCCTAGGCACCTAGGCTTAGTTTGAGGCAAATGTGGGTCAGAAGTGACTGGTTCAGGAGGTGAAAGGAGGCCATTAAGATGAGCGTCACCTGGCAAAGAATAAGGGGAATGGAGCTACCTTCTACCTGGAGAGCCATAAAAGAAGCTTCGGAAGATACCAGTGGAGGTCAAGGAGAAGATGGGGGCATCTGTGCTCAACAGTAGAAGGCTTGCAATCCATGGGAGGAAGGGGCCTGGGAAGAGGCCCATAAGGAACTAGAGAAGGCACTAGGCATTGAGGTTGTTTGGCGTGCTGAGGAAAAGTGGGAATATATCTATCAAGAGGACCTCCACAAAGAGTGCCTTCGGGACAAGGCAGGCTGTAAAATAAAACCAGAGCAGGCATCTGCTTTCTGCCCAAATGCCATGACCATTGCTGGCAGCTTGTGGTGGACCAAATTGGCTCCATGGTCACCCAAAGGCAATGCTGGAGACAGAAATGGCAAAAGGAGCACCAGCAGTACCTACACAACGCTGATTGCCACTGCAGTAGCCACTCCACAACTCTCCTGATTCATGCTCACTTGAACTCTGTAATGCATTTACTATTTCCACATTACATATTCCACTTTAACATACATGAAATGGATCTGAAACAATATGTGCTTTTTATGATGCACAATGACTCTTGCAATGCAACATATTTGAGCAGCATTTTGAGTTATGATCCAGTACAACTGCACCAAGTACAATACATATGGTGATGAGAAAAATGCATGACAGTGAGAGAATTTGGTTGTCTCATTGCTTTTAATAAACTCATAGTTTTTAATCTATATCATATGTTCTCTTCATCTAATATTAATCAAGTACTGTGAAAACAAGAAGCAATTAATACTCGTAAGAGATACTTATATACAACTTGAGGCAGCTGTGATCAACCACTGTGCATCTACGCACCAAGATTCATTCTACATTGTGCTTTGATTCTGCTCTGAGAAGCACCAATATATATCTTGACAGGTACTTGAAATACCTGGAAAATGAGGATGCCAAAAGATATTAGGAAAATCTGAAAAATGCTACACATTGTTGAAAGGAATGTGAATATATACTTACAAAATGTTATGTCAAACATTTATATGACAATACAGATTGTGATACTACTAATGTATATCACTCACACCAAAATTCACTGGCACGTCTGAAATTTGTCCCCCGAGATATGTATTAAACTGTTGTTGAAATAACTATGTATGAAAAGCTGTAAGCTTTATAGTAACTGTCTCTCCCTGTGTAAAATCTTAAGTGTACAGTACGTTCATTTCATATAGGAAGCAGTAAGCGTTATATAGTAACACACTCTCTCTCCTCTGTGTGTGCGTGTGTGTGTGTGTGTGTGAGAGAGAGAGAGAGAGAGAGAGACTTATTTACCAGAAATTCCAAATTAAGAAATCTTAATATAACTAGTTTTATATTGTAATTTCTCCTGGAAAAATTGTAAAAAATTATCCTTTAAATTAAAACAAGGTTAAAACCACACATTTCTTTCTATAAGTGTAAAGGTATAATGGACATAACAGACCTTTGGATGCAACACGAATCATCTATGAATGCTTTTTATGAGCATGTTTAGAGAACTGTTTTGTACCTAAGTAATCTGAAACCACAAAAAGGACTTTTATTTACTCATAACTGATCCAAGTTCAAACCTCTTTCCCATTTGTCATATTGCATAAGTAATGATTTGAAAGGCAACCTGAGAGAAGGACAATTTGTTATGAGACCTGGAAAATGAGTCAGAAGGTTCCATGTCCGTATTTCTGTGTATGCATGGAAGATTGTTGCAGACCAATGCTGTAGTTTATGAGTGTCAGCAGAGATGGTTTCTAAAAGGGTGCTGAGGTGAGGAATATGCTGGAGCTCTGGCATCATGCCAGTTACATACACTAACAGCACTTCCACACATACTTCGCACAACACACTCAGAGTGCTCAGAGACAGCATCATATAATGCTTGGTCTGCACATCTCATCTTTAAGTTCATGGAACTCACTAAGGATTTTTTAATATACAGTAGTACCTTGGTTAACTTAATTAATGCGTTCTCTGGGACGTTTCTTACAGCAAAAATTACTTTAACCAAATTTCCCATAGGAATGCATTGAAAACCAAAATACATTAACAGAAACACAGTTTCCCATAGGAATGTATTGAAAACAAATCAATCAGTTCCCCTCAAAATTCTGTAAAACGAGCCACTATTGTCTACGGATTTTCTTTTGTTATGCGAATTCAAGTTGAGCCATTTGTTAACCAATGTTCCACTATATATACATCTACAGTGTGTGTGTGCGTGCGTGCACACATACACACACACACACACACACACACACACACACACTGTAGATTTCTTGAAAATATTAATGTTCTCACCTGCTGAGGCATTTTTAAATCGTGTTTACTCAATAAGTGAGGAAGAAAGCATGCTAGCCATCCCTTTTCACTTTGTCATTGTGAAAAACAAGGTGCACAGTATAGATAAATTACTCTAGTAATGGAGGCTTTGCATGCGAGTCAGAACCCTAACTTCCTCATGTTGTGGCTTATGTGGAACGTCTCCAATAACAGAAGGGTTCTTCTACTTCAAATTCTTTGCTTTCATGTGAACATAGTGATGAGAGGGAGTAGGGTTAGACTACATCCTTCCTCATACATGGGGTGAACATAGTTAAGAACACTTGAATAGGGCATGCATTTCCTTACTGACTGCCTAAGGAGTTGTCAGATGGTACCTACAAGTGGTAAAATTCACCATACAACTTTGTTAAACAGGGAAATGACAACTGGCTTTCTTTTGCTTACCTAGAAATCAATATTTCAAAATGTCCCCACAGTCTTTCCACATTCAAATGGGCAAAATGTGGCCTGCAGATATTATTGGACAGTTAATCCCAAAATTTCTTATTGTTGGCTGGTGGGACATGCAGGGCTTGTGGGACATGCAGTCTACTATTTTCTGAACAACTGCACTTTGATAATCTACGATTTTGAATCCAAGGATGGAGTTTTTCATTCCATTTAAGACAGCAAACACTCCTCCTACCTTCCGCCACAATGGAACTCCCAGTTGTATGCCTCTTTGTGCACATGGTTCCTGATCTCAAAATGATTCCTTAAAAGCTCCTTGAAATAATAAATGTAACAGGTTTTGTCTCTAGTTCTGACTATGCCAGATGTTGTTCTGCACTCCTACTTCCACTGGCATTTGCAACATAAAGTTTTGCCATGAGCAAAAAAAAAAAAAAAAAAATCTCTTTAGATTTACCTTGACACTAAGAAGCTTTGTGCTCCTCCTTGTGTTTCAGTTGCACCTCCTGTCTTCCAGCAGTATCTCTTCTAGGCCAATAGTTTTGGAGAATTTTGGGGAGATGCTTGTGCTCTGGCACAACAAATGTTGGGCCACAGTGGGGGACAGTGCAAATTTACCTCTCAAAGAAAACATTTCTGGACACACAGAAAAATAATCTGCAGATAAGTAATGAGATAAGTGTTGCAAGTAAGCTGTAAAACTCCATGGCTCTCAAATTTGCAACCACATAGTCTGTAAAAACATACAAGAAGTACTGAGCAGAAGCGTAGCTTACCTTGGCGGGGCCCCGTATAAAAATTGTTTGGGGGCCCTTTATATGCGGGGCGGAGCTAACGTCATGACATCATGACATCGTGGGGGGAGCCAACGTCATGACGTCATGGGGGGAGCCAAAATAAAAATAAAAAGAAATAAATAAAATAAAATAGAATTAAAATGTTTAAAAAAAAAAACCACACACACCTCAACCCACCCACCCACCCACCCGAAACACAAAAAGCTCACTTACCTTAATCCTGGGGCCTCTTCTTCCTCCGCCTCTGCTGTCACCGCCGCGCCGCCGCTGCGAAGGCAAGGGGCGGCTGTGGAAGGCGAGCGGGCGCAGCGAGGCAGCCCCGAGGTCCTCCCCCCAGTCGCCGCGGGGGCTCCCTGGCTGCGCCAGCCCAGGCGGCGCTCTCCACCTCGACGCTGGGGTGGGAGTCCAGCGCTGCAGGACCAGCTCGCGCGCCCCCGTTCCGCAGGCGGCAGGTGACAGGTCAGCTCCAGGCGCGCTCCAGGTGGCTGCGCCTGGCTGGAGCTGACCTGCTGCCTGCGGGACGGGGGGGGCGCGCGAGCTGGTCCTGCAGCTGGTGGACTCCCACCCCAGCGTCAAGGTGGAGAGCGCCGCCCGGGCTGGCGCAGCCAGGGAGCCCCCACGGCGACCGGGGGGAGGGCCTCGGAGTCGGGGCTGCCTCACTGCGCCCGCTCACCTCGCCTTCCACAGCCGAGCCGCCCCTTGCCTTCGCCAGCTCAGCTACGGCTCCGCGCGCTGCACCTCGGCCCTCTGACGGCCGCCATCGGAGCCGCGCTTAAAAGCTGCGGCTCCGAGTCCGAGTCCGACTCTCTGATTCCGACTCCGGCTTTTTTTTTAAATTGGAGTCAAAAATGGCTCCAATAAAGTGCGCATGCGCAGAAACTCAATCTGACGCATGCGCAATGCATCAGATTGAGTTTCTGTGCATGCGCAGTAAATTTTTGCTCTTTTTTATTTTTAATTTTATTTTTTGCCGTTGGGGGCCCCGTATAATTGATACGGCTGATACGGCGGTAGCTACGCCTCTGGTACTGAGCTAGGTTAACTAGGCTGTTTTAAAAGGCTGGCCTGATTAAGATGATAACTACAACATACAGCATTGTTTGGAAAGCAGTGGCCTTAAAAGGGGAAATGGAGGGAGTGCACCCATTGTGTTACTGGCAATCAAAAAACAATGTACAGCAGCAATAGCAAGCCACATAAGATCACTCATCTGGTGTTAGACAGCAGCTAAACTGAGAAGTAAACTATTAATCCTTAACTCTTCTTGCAAGCTAGAGGTAAAACATATAAAGGGTTAATTTTAAAGAACATATTTTTAATTTGTAGGCTTCACATTTTGGGTTGACAGAGCATGCATATCAGCCTAAATCCAATTAGTGAAACACACATGAGCCAATCTGAGCATGATCATCTGATGATCAAATCAGCTTGTTCAGAAATCAGACAAGGAACAATAACTCTGAACAAAATGGCAGGGCCTTTTGTCTTAAAAACCAGTAACACAACAGAAACAAATTATAATAATAATAATAGCAATAGTAATACTAAAAGATGAAAATTCAGGTATAAGAATTATGTATTTCATACTGAATAATTATTTTCTTACTGCCCGTAAATCCTCTCTGGTAAGCTGTGCATCTAAAACTCATCGAACTGCCAAGGGGTAAACGCAGCTCCATCCATCACACAGCCACTTGACAAATACATTCCATAATAGAAGTTTATTTTTATGGGAGGCTGAATCAAGGACTTTCCCATGCATACAAAAACTTGTCAAAATTATTTATGAGTCTTGCTGAGACATACAATATGTCATATCAAACTCCTATTTTCCTTCCAAGCACAGACTGTCAATATCTCTGCTACTATCAATAATGTGGAACACCACAGCTATAGGCCTTCAGCATTTTGAGGTCATTTGCCCATCCTAGCCTGTTGCCAGGAGCTCTCTCTTTCTCTCTCTCTTTCTGTAACTGCAATGCAGCTGAGGAGATGAACATTTGCAATCACAGAGAGGTTGTGTTAAGGTAAGCACAAGGGATTATACTCAAAGTCTTTGCCAATACAGAATTTTTAAAAAGATGAAAATATACTTGACAAATTATAGGCTATTTTAGCTAGTATTCTGAAATGACAGGATTTCTTTGGCTCTTTGCTGCATTAAACTACCTTAAAGCTTTTTCTCATTATTCTGGATGATAAAATAAAACCTTCTGAGAATAAGCTACATAAACTCTTATAGAACAAAAGATGTCACGAGTTAAAATACCTGTTCTAGAATATTTGGGGAAAACAAGACATTTCTAAGCTTATGACTTCTAAAAGCAATACAATGCTTATATTCTATGCTTCACTGTATGTTTTAGAAGAACTACTAAACACGCACAATATGCTTCTGGCTTTGCAGAAAGATTGTCATAGTTAACCTTGAAGGCTCACTGTAGACACTATATGAAAATTGCTAGAGAGCTGCTCTTCCAAAAAAGTCTTCTGACATGTCGCCCCCAAAACAAGATAGTTGTGCATATAATGGAAGTCAACTTGATAGACATCCAGTTCACACATTTCAGACTGAGAAAACATAGCACTTGGATGTTACAGGAGCTATATTAGATTAAGCTCTATCATTTTAGAATACTATGGTACTGTTTCAGCATGGACTATTTATCCATGCATAATAATTCTTTCTATCCTGAAAGTTCTTCCTCTGGAATGGTCTTTGATGTGTTACAATTAAAACTAAGAAATGCAGTCTTCATAGCTTTATACCACACATAAGATATTTTAGCAATTCGGGCCAAATTAGAATGCTTTTCATGTCCATAGGACTGCTTCTTATTCCCTTATGGTGTACATTAATTTGGCTTCATCTTGCATTTTGTCAGGAGCCAATCCATTATCACTGGCCAGCTCAAGTAATTTACATGTGTTCAAGTATCTAAGTGGGTATGACTTGGCTTGGAGGGTTTTCCAGTACAGTGAACAGGAAAAACTATGCTTCCTAATCCTTCTTTCTTGCTTGTTAGCAGGGTTCTGTGCAAAAGAAATAAAGAACAGCAAAATTCATGTGTGCGTACATAGGTATGCACACCTTTTTGTTAAACACTTCCAGATTTTCCAGTTGTCTCTCTAATATAGATAAATTTATGGATCATGCTCATCTCATTTATTTATTTATTTAATTAAACTTTTGATTGCTGGGAACAACTTCTGTTGATCTTAAGCTATTGTCAACTACACATGAAGAGGCTATATTTCCATTTGCCTATTCTGCATAAATACACCTGACTATCCCCACACCAAAGAACAAGAGCTTTGCTTGCAACCAAGTTAGTGGTTTAAAACCAGCAACTGGGCTCTTCTGTTGGAAAGGTTCTCCTCTTACTATCAACTATAATTTTTGCCTTAGCCTTCAAAGCAAAAAGTGTACTACAAGGAAATCCCAACTTAGATTGCCTTGCTTTATGCATACCCCACATATGGGACATCTCCAGTATTATCCAATCCCTCCACATTAGTGTTCAAAACTCAGTTTTATGACCAGCATATGCTAGCATGAAATGCAGCAGTACAGGACACAACAGAGGTTGAAAGGAGAAAACGGAACACATTCAAAAAGTGCAGACAGTAAAAGCAAAACAGGGAAAGCTAGATGGAATAAGAGAGGAAATGGCAGAGATAGACAGAAGGATCAATCAAAATAGCACAACAGGGATGGGGAGAACAGGGGAGAAAATCAAAGACGGGCAACATGGGACATAGATGAACAACGTTTTGGTATCTCACTCAATTTTTTTATAAATTGCAAAATCTGAAGTTTTAAACTTGCTTAGGCTTCAAACACCTACTTCAACATTGCTTCTAATGGAAAAATCAGGTTTGATTTACAACAACTTGCTTTACAACCATCACTGGGGATTCAGTTAAGTCATAAGTGGAGGATCTATTATATCTTTCAGTGCCAGCCCAATTATGAAGAAAAGGCAGAAGCACCCATCTTTCATAACAGATAAAAGGGCAATGACTAATCAGTTAATTTATTACATATATTTATTGCAGAAGAACCCATATGAATTTCTGACTCAAGAACAAACATCTTGGGTAGACTCTTCTGAATTGCTACATATTTTACTCTGCAGTCCTACAAAACAAATCAGATAGAAAGTGAATTGTTCATGTAAAATATCTAATCAAGCAATTCAGGATAAAAAAATATCCTTGAACATTTTCCCTCAGTTATGTTTTCCATATTGCACAACGCTAACAAAGCATTCAAACAGATGATACTGCCTAGATTGTATTGTTAAGTAGGGCAGGTATTAGAGGGATGAACCACACAACCTTTTCTGAATTATTAAGTTTGTAATCATAAACACAAAAGAATGCAATAGAGGTTACTTCTGGGTAGCCAACTGCTGAATACCAGTGCATGTGTCACACACAACAAATAAAATGTCCAACAGTACTCTATGAATCTCAATAGCTGAGGGCTGTTGGAAACCCTACTTTCCATGGCTAATACAGTAGGCACTAGGCTATCTCATCAGTAGAAGATTTAACTGTCTATATTCTTGTTCATTTCCAAGAGTTACATTTTAAATCTTGAAATCATTAGAGTCCAGATGGGGAATATGTAGCCTTCCAGCTATTACTGGATTCCCACTCTTATCAGCACTCACTACTGACTGTGTTGGCTAATTCTGATGGGAGTTGCAAGGGGATGCTACACACTTCCTCTCCCTGAATTAGTAAAACATGCACCACCAATACACCCACTAACTTTATCACTAAAAGAGAGGTGGTAATTGGCGGTCTCTCTAATTGTTAAACACTTGGAAGGGCTGAGCTTGATCATTCACTGAATTGTTGAGTTGATGGGATTCGAGTAGCTGGTTATAAATTGATAATTTAAATTAATTCATTCAAGCAGAAATCGATTTTGTAACTCCTTGAGAGCTTGTAATAATACTTACCTCCTACTGCTAGCTGCATTCTCTCTTCCATAAAGCTGGTCGGAAACAGCTGGATTCAGGTGACCTGCTAGCTCATTAAATCTGCTACATGTTCCTTTTGGTAAATGATATTAAGCTGAAATGTCCTTGCACTGATTTTTTTCTTTTAATTTTATGACAGAAATAACCTAATTTGTAACACAAAATAGCAATCTCCTTGGATTACTTTTGCCTTGTTAAAATATTTTATGCATTTTTCATTTACACAAAGGTAATGGAAAAACACTTAAACTATCTGTTATTTAAACCACAAGAGATATGTTGCTGGAAGTCTGATAGCTGCAAAAATGATTGTGTCTTTGTAGCCTTTGCTTTATATTGGTAATAAAAGGCAAACAATTCAATTCAGTGGTTAGTAAATAAAAAGTTTTTTTAAAACAATCTTTATTTGTTCTCTATTGGAAAAAAATAAAATAAAATTGCCTTTCAAATTCATTTTGAAACAGTCCTCATTATTTAACCCCCTTTCTAATATAAAATGCATAGTTTTCACTTTGAAACTTTAAAAAACTTGATTTAGAAGTAGCTATAACTTAAATCTACATCTGAGGTAAGATAGAATAATTCCGCTTCACATAATTACTAAAAGCACATGGTTGAAAGGGGAGATAGGAGCCTAAAAAGACAGAGTTTCTGACATGGGATTCATATTTCTGTTTTTAAGCTATTTGAATAAATCTTTCTCTCCTGCCTTTCCTTTCTTTTGCTGAACCCAACAATACTGCACATAGGGAAAAAACCCCGATCCTTTCCCCAGCAAAATATTCAACCAAGATGAGATTAAAGGCATTATCAAATCCAATGCTCCTGACTAATTAACAGATTAATCAGTTTCGTTCATCAAAATTAGATATTAGAAGAGGAGTGTGGGGAGGTGGGTAGCAAATCATATGCTACTTCTTTTGTACTGGCAAACAGTACAAATTCAAAACATCTGCAATGCCCTTGACATGTTAGCATATCTTTCCCAATAGAGCTCCCCATGCAGCAAACATTCACTCAGATTGATAAAATGGCTAAAGCTATCACAGAAATTAGCAGGAGGAATGTTTGAAACTACTTGGCTATTAAGATAATAGTAGCTAAAATCAGAATTATTAGCTTATTAAAATTAAAAGATCCATATAAAGATAAAACATCCTTTTAATTATCAGAAAGAAGAAACTAGCATTGATTTTTAACTTATAATAAAGGCACAGTTAAAAAGAAGAATAATGAAAAAGAAAGCAAGCACGCAAAATGTTATATTTTTTAAAAGACAAGCAGCAGTCTTATTTGAAACTACTCCATATGTCACACCAGATCTCTATTAAGAACAAGATTGGCTTATCAGAATCTTATTGGAAAGAGGGTATTAAGTAACATCTTCTATTTATGATCATTCTCTTAGTGCTGATATTTATGTAATCAAATGATACTATCTATGCACATGATGGAGCTATAGGGCTTGAGGGACCCCAAGATTTTCAGAAATGCAAACAGTTGGGGTTGGGGAAGACTCTAAAAGAGTAGAGAAGCTTATAAGGGCACAATATGCTCAGAGGTAATGGATTTCTGTCAACTTTTTGGTGGGTCATTGAAACTAGAATGGTATGGGAGATCTTAGGTAAAGGTAAATGTCGTCCTTGCCCAAAAGCCAGTTTTATCCAACTCTAGGGTTCAGTGCTCATCTCTGTTTATAGCCAAAGTGCCAGCACTGTCTGCATCTGCAGGTGTTTCTGTGGGCATGTGGCAGGCATGCCTTAACACCAGAGTACACAGAACACTGTTTACCTTCCCACTGAAGTGGTACCTATTTATCTACTTGCAATTTCTTGCTTTCGACCTACTAGGTTGGCAGGAGCTGGGACAGACAGGAGCTCACTCTGCCGTGCAGTACTCGGGAATTGAACTCTGACCTTCCAGTCATTGAGGTCAGCATCTTAACCACTTGAGCCACCACAGTCCCACTACGGGAAATCTTACACATATGCTATATACTTTGTTAGGTAAAGCTTTCAGAAGCAAACTATCAGCTTTATTTGTTAGTTTCTTGACATCATTTCATTCTTATATCAGAATTTCTAGTTTTTGAAAACCTATGTTCTCACTTAGACTAGTAAAGAAACTGGGATAAATTGTACTTTTTGTTAAGGCTGATTTCCAGTTACAGATATACAGCAATTCTCCAGTAATGAAATCATAAATATATTACACTGTGGTTTTAATTTAATGAGATGTAACTATGTTTCTGTTTGTGGCATATCTGTAGTTTTCAGTTACTTTTGTGTTATGTGGATGAAGCTTAATTCAGTGGTTGAGCAGAAGTAACACATGGTTCACTTATTTTTCAGTCTTTTAAATTCAACGTTAACTAACTACTAGGTATGTGTACTGAATTGTAATGGTAGCTATTTAGAAGAAATTTTTCTAAGCTCTATTGTAGGGCTTTCCAACCTACAGTCCATGGGCCGGCCATGGCTCATGGCACCATTTTATGTGGCCCACACCACTGCACCCAGAAGTGGAAATGGACGTGTTTACATCAGCCATAAAATGTGCCTGTACATGAATAAATGAGCCCGCAGCTGTAGCAAACACGAAAATGAGTGCATTTGTGACAGCCATAAATGCACCCGCTTCCACTTCTGGAGGGCGTGGTCTGGGGTGCATGGTCAGGCCTGTGGCATAAAAAGGCTGGGAACCTCTGCTCTATTGAGTTCCCTTCTCTGAACTTTCCCCCCCAAAGCTTTAGTATTACTTAGAACAAAGGATCTTGTGGCACCTTTAAGAAGTAGATGACTTTATCTGTGATTATTTGTCACAGTGAGCTTAGGGGCAAAACATTAAAAACGAGGAGAAAAAAAAGAGAGAAATAAGATGAGAATACTAACTGATTGCTAAAAGAAAGGAAAGCTGTAGAGTAAGTTTGTAGAATGGAGGCCAGAAGACTTCCTAGAAACCTGAGGAAAATATATAAACAATATTTTCAATGTAAATAGACTTTAGTTTTGCGCGTTCACTTTAATTGTGCTTATTCTGATGGAACATCTGCTATAGATACATACTGTACTTAATATGTGTCTAGCAACATCTAAATCTGTAAATATTGTAGATGAGAATAAATCAAACCATGTAAGGTAAATGTCACCCTTGCTCAAAAACCAGTCTTATCCGACTCTAGGGTTCAGTGCTCATCTCTGTTTATAGCCAAAGAGCCAGTGTTGTCTGCATCTGCAGACATTTTCATGGACATGGGGCAAGGATGACTAGACACCAGAGTGTACAGAAGGCTGTTTACCTTCCCACCAAAGTGGTACCTATTTATCTACTTGCAATTTCTTGCTTTTGAACTGCTAGGTTGGCAGGAACTGGGACAGAGACAGAAGCTCACTCCATCGTGCAGCACTCAGTTCTTGAACTGTTGACCTGCCAGCCTTCCAGTCATCAAATTCAGCGTCTTAACCACTATAGCACCACAGTCCCTACAAGTACATTTGAATTTTTTAATAACATAATTACTGAGAGATGCTTTGAAACTAAATGTTTTCTTATTATTTATTTCTGGAGAATCTGTTGTTCTAGACCAGTGGTCAGCAAACTTGGCTCTCCAGCTGTTCTTGGACTTCAGTTCCCAGAAGCCTTGATCAGCAGGAGTGCTGACTTGGGCTTCTGGGAATTGAAGTCCAAGAACACCTGGAGAGCCAAGTTTCCAGACCCCTGTTCTAGACAAATGTATTATGTATCTTAAGTGACCATCTTTGGACTTTTAAAGTAAATGAGATACTTAGCCACCCTTACCACCTCAATGATTTTCCATGGTCAAACAGAGATTTGAACCTAACCTGAGATCTAGTCTATCACTCTATCCACCTCACCATATTGGGTACCAGTAAAATACAGGATTCCCTACATTTAGGGACCCTGCCAC
This sequence comes from Furcifer pardalis, assembly GCA_030440675.1. Classification (NCBI taxonomy): domain Eukaryota; kingdom Metazoa; phylum Chordata; class Lepidosauria; order Squamata; family Chamaeleonidae; genus Furcifer; species Furcifer pardalis. The sequence continues at coordinate 110,148,851 of CP126891.1, read as the reverse complement.
CTTTGTCAAAGAAATAAAAATTAGAATCCATTTTTTTCTAGAGGCATCACTTCAACTTATAGCACTCTGTCAAAAATTAATTTTTTTGAAAACCATGAGGAACAAATTTTCATAATTGTAAATGATCATGTGGTAATAATTAAACTAATATGTAATTAGCATTTTCTAACAACCACTGTAATCTTGACAAATGTGTTCATTCATTTTACCCTCATCATTAAAGACTTTAAAGGCACTGATTTTGTTAACTGTGTCCCTTGGCTATTCATCAGTGATGCAATTCAGTCTATACTCCAGTGGCTGGTAATCAGTGTCTCGCCTATTAAATGAAGGGATTTTTTTATCATTGTCTTTCACAATGTACCATCTTTATGCCCTTTCTCCATCATACAGCATGTAAAAAGATACATAGATATATATCCCACCTGTATGGATGATAGCAATCTTCAACCCCAAATACCATGACATACTTCTTTAGCCATGACATATTTATCATAACGATTGCTCAGATGTCTTCTTTTCACATGGATCCTTTTGAATAGGATTTAGTAACAAAGCAGCGGCAGCAGTAGCCGTGTTTACTATTTCCCCCCTTTCTATCTTTTTATTTACCTGTAAAGATCTGTCATGTCTAAATCTAGTCTAACCTTCTGTGACATTCAGCTATTTAATTTATTGTTTATTTAATGAAAGTTTTAGAAGAGTTGTGTCAAATCTCCTCCCCAACTAATATTGAAAATAAATATTTATGAGAGCAGATTTGTTTTGCAGATAATATAGTCAATAGCCAGTGCTCTTAATTATGCCATTGTCAACAACTCAGCATATTTTTTTTACTTTTCCATTCCTTCCAATATCAGAATGTTCAGTTTCTTGTTTCTCCAAGTTAATTGCCACACAACTGAAGAAAGCATGTTAAAAAATATCCTGAAACTAAAACAAAAGTTCTCCACGGCAATAATTCTATTACTGATTTATACATGCATACATGAAATTAAACAATTCATATTGGCAAGTTGCTACAAATTAATGTAATTTAATTTAATTTAATGTAATAGATTTCTATCCAATGGACTCTGGGCGGTGTACACAAATTAAAACCAATATAAAACAATTAAAAACCCTTACAAACATAGCAATATTACCCACCACTGTGCCATTTACTATCTAAAAACAAATATAAAATCTGCATACCTTAACATTAAAAATTAATTACAGGAGGGGCCAGAAAGGGGAGCTTGTTGACAATCACATTTTAAAATTGGGCAGCAATATAAATCAGAAAAATAAAATAGAAAAATTATTTTTTTTTTAAAGTGTCCCCAGACCCATTTTGCCAACCATGTCTTCAGTTTTTTCCTAAATGGTAGCAACTGGGCCTGGAGGCGTAATTCTGTCGGGAGGAGGTTCCATAGTGTGAGGGCTACAACTGAGAAGGGCCTTTCCCTTGTGCTAGAGAGGCGTGCCTGAAGGTGCCCTCTCAATTTGCTCTCGTGAGACGGGTCGATGTCCTAGGGATGATGCAGTTCCTGAGGTATTCTGGTCTGCTACCATGAAGGGCTTTAAAGGTGACAACCAGCACTTTGAATTGCAATCTGAGACATATAGGCAACCAGTGCAGCTTCCACAGCAGTGGTGAGGTGAGAGTGAAACAACTACACCCCACCACAGCACGGGCTGCTGTTCTGGATCAACTGCAGTCTCTGGATGTTTATCAAGGGCAGCCCTATGTAGAGTGCATTACAATAGTCCAAACAGGAGGTAAACCAGGGCAAGGGTGACTGTGAACAGGGCCTCCCAGTCCAGGAGTGGGCACAACTGAAGTACTTGTGTTCCTTGTAGACTGTGACCAAGGTCACTACCTTGTTAATCACTGCTACACTTTACATTATTTTACTTATGAGTGCATAAATTGTCAATAGGAGTTTTGTCTTTAAAATCTCCTGGAATATAAATTATTTATGAAATTTAGATATTTTAAAAATGTTTTTAAAATATTTTAAAATTGTTTTTAACCTTGATCAATGCTTAATTGTTTAATATACAGTTTTGTGTAGTACAATAGTACCTCACATAATGAACACATCATGTAGCAAAAAAATTGCACAACAAAGCATTCGTTATGCAATGGCGATACCCTGCATAATGAAAAATGTTTTGGTTATGCAGGGGTTTTGTCAACCAGGGTATACCCACTTAATGGGAACCCTGGTTAATGAACTCCCCCCCCCCCCATTATGTTCTACTGTATTTTGATTTGTTATTATTGTACTATACAGCTTAATTGTTGTGAACTACTCTGAGTCCACTATACGAGAAAGGTGGCATGTGAATGAATGTATGAAGTATAATGCATAAATATAATGTATAGTACTTTCATCCACAGGTACCTGCATATTTCTAGCTTGACTCATCAATATAGCTTCGGACACTAACAATGATTGAAATTCACCCTTGAGGTTGTTTTAGGAACTCTGCTTAGGAGTTCAAAGAAACCTTGAGTGGCTGTGCAAGATATTTTAAGGGCAAACTAACCATGAAGAGCCTAATGGCTCAGTCCCATTTCTGTTCTATACTTAACAGGTCATATCAAGAATGGCCTAAATAGCTATAAAGAAATTCACATGATATAAACAGAATGCTAAAACGAGGAGTTAGAAGTCTAACTGATGGCCCAAACTGGGAATGGTTGAAAATCCCTAGTCCTTTTATGCTATGTAGCAAATAAACTCTCTCACAAACCAAAGCTCCCAAGATCATTATTTGATATGACTGACTGGAAACAGATATTTGGGTGGGGGTGGGGAAGAGTCCTTTGTTTTGTTTTGCTTTGTTTAGCATAGTATAAATTGATTGGGGCTTGAAGGGGTGACTGAGTTTTGAGGGGGGGAAATGTAATGCTATCGATCACAATGGGTTTGGACAATTTTCGTGACTAGTATCTCACTTGGTTCAGTCATTCTATGTCAAGACTTCTACCTTTTTTTAAATAATGGCCATGGTGTAAGTTATCATAATGTGTCAGAATCATATCGTCCAAAAACAACAAGAATTATATTTCAGTAGCAGCCTACTTAATCTCTTCTTATGAATTTTTTACACACATTCTCTTTCGCTCTTTCTTATTACTCCCCCATCACACGGTATTCACAGTATTCAAAGATTTGACGTTCTTCTTTGTCTCTATTATCTATTTATTCACTCAAAATGTACTTCTTTCTTTATTTTTCACTTCAAATTAAGAGGTTATAACATATCTTGAATGAAAAACACTTTTAAGTATCTTTTGCAGTAATTATAGCATACAATCTCCTGATGCCATGAAACCTACTACAACATCATTTGAACATTAGCATTTTCTTAAAGATTCAGCTTGTTTTACCTAATCCATGCATTCTACAAACTGATGTCCTCTACCTGACTTTCTCTTATGTTAACAATTCTAGACACAGATGCCCTGTTCAGGGAATGAAGTCAATAAAACCAGGTCAAACATTTCAGTATTTGCATTCATTCAAATCAAATGCCTAAATGTATTCTGAGAAGCAAAAACATTAAGACACTTCATAAAGATGTATGTTCTAATTTTAACAGAGCTGTAGCAGGCATTATGTGAGGCTATTCTTTATTAAAAATTAATTGAATGAGAAGCTGAGCATGTGCAAGAAGGTCTGGTTTGGATAGGAAGCTCAGACTTTGCAGAAAACCCTTCACTAATCTTAACTGCCAACAAAAGTCTTCTTGAATCTTAAGTGAGGAAATAAAATATTTTAGTAGACTAAGTTAAGCCTGATGGAAACAATTAATAAAACAGGAAAAAATTAACTACTGGGGGACAGAACAGCTTGTGATAGAGAAAAGCTAGTTTGCGCACAGAAGTGTAACTGGTTGATTAATCCTTCCAGTAGCAGTTCCTTATTTCTCAGAGGAAGCTCAACCAGAGTGTTACGACCTTTGGAGAGGGTTTTCAAAGGACACAGGATACTAAAGCCAGAAGGGGAAAGCTAAAAAGACTCCATGTTCATGTGGCATTTTGGATCTTAGCCAATATTGACATAACAGCATTACATGAGAGTCTTCTGTTTTAAAGAGATCATTTGGCAAGCAACTACATAGTATAAATAGTCTGTCTGTGATGTCACACTAGGAATGAATACATGTGTACTTGATTGAATGAGGCATACAACCTGAGACATTCATAATGGCAGTCAACACAAAGGCACAGAATGAACTAAATTTCCTGACCTTTTGCTTGTGCATTTGGGCATGGTGAAATTGGATTTCATATATTCACACTCCCAAAACTGCTACTGGCTATTCCACCAATTGGCAGACCAATTGTGCTGGCCTTTTGAGTGAGTATGCACCAGTTTACTGTCACTGGCAACTGCATGTGTCATAACAATATTAATCATGCCCTCTGCAGTCTGAGGAAGAACTCAGAAAAAATAATTGTGACTCCATTAAATGTATTCTGCTTGGATTCTGGAACCTACAACACCCTGTGGAGGGCAGAACATTTTAGAGATTGCTCATTCATAGGGTCGCCATAAATTGGGAGCAATGTGGTGGCATGCAAGTGCAACAACAACATTACCCTTGCTATTATTATGGCACTAAATATAGGTGTACCTTTGCCAAAGGAATGTTTTGTGACATTCAGATATTTTGCTAAAATTCAAAAAGCACTGTATTCTAGATTGTAAATGTAATTGAGAGATTCTGGCACAGAAGAAAACAAATTCAGAAAGTGCTGAATTTATTTCAATTTGCCAAGATGAATTCCAAATTAAGACACCAACTTTGGTTTCCCAATTCAGGAACAAAAAGTCAGAATTTGTAAGGTAAAGCTTGATGATCCTACTGGAATTTGTTGTTGTTCAGTCGCATAGATGAGTCTGACCCTTTGCGACCCCGTGGACCATTGCACTCCAAGCAACCTTATCCTCCACCATCCTCCGCTGCCCACTAAGCTCATATTCAGTATTTGTCCTTCCAAGGAGCAGTAGGGATTGATTTCCTTCAGGATTGACTTATTTGATCTCTTTGCTGTCCAGGGTACCCTCATAATTTTCCTCCAGCACCACATTTCCTGGTTTAAGATACTTGAGACATGCAAATAATGACCTGCTTTACCCCATTCCAGTGATGGGATGTAACAGGTTCTCACCAGTTCTCCAGAACCGGTAGTAACTTTTCCCAGTGTCCCAGAGAACCTGTAGCAGCTTTTGGGAGGAACCACCTTCGGGGCTTACCTTTTCACTGGTGTGCATGCATGCCTAGTGCTTGGCACATATGCACGGCCTCCTTGCTGTCCTCCCAAACTGGGAGGAGGAAGAGAAGCTGCTAGCCTGAAGCTCCCTATAGTCTGAAGCTCCCTATTTTTATTATTTTGTATTTTTTTTTCTTTGGCCCCGCCCGTGACATGACATCATGATGTCAGCTCCGCCCACACTGTGATGACATCATGGTGGGGTAGTAAAAATTTTGACATCCCACCACTGCCCCATTCCATAACCAAAGCTGATTAAATTGTAAGTTGAGTCTGGTGGCAAACCAGCACACTTCACTGCACCTGTGAGTAGCAAACTGGCTAGGAATCTCAGGACGGACTGGCTGGCACAAGCATGTCTGGCCTCTATTACTGTTTGAATGTTTTGAATCCCCCAGCATCTGTCATCAGAAGCAGCTGACTATCTGTGTCCCAATGGTAGGGCCAGCTCGGACTCGAACATTTGCTGTATTTCTGTGAACATGCATGTGCATGCATACATACCCATGTCTATCACATCTCTTGGACTCTTCCCAGATAATTCAAGAACCTTTTTGTAATTCATACATTGTTTATTTATTGAAAATGGGCAAGAAATTCTAATCAACATAGAAGAAAGAGAGTGGTTTGTGTGATGAGTCAGTATACCTGACTGGGATACTATTAAACCTCTCATCAAAAAAATTGAATGGAGGAAACTTGAACCACACAGAATCTCCTTGAAAAAAGCAATGGCAAGTATGGAGTGGTGAAAGATTCAGAAGGTTACAGGCAGTGGTGGGCATCTGCAGGTATGCACCAGTTCACCAGAACCGGTAGCAGAAATTATGGCCCATCCAAATTTTGAAATAAAGTAGTCCTAATTCAGGTGAAACGCAGGGCTTTCCCCCTGGCCACACCCACCATACTATGCCCACAGTGTGGTAATAAATTTTTTTGGAGCCCACCACTGGTTACAGGAAATAGGTATGGATAAAAGTGAAGTAAAAACTGGGGGATTATAGGACTAAGGCTATAAGTTAAGCAATGGGAAACCTGGTGTTTTTCATTGAAAACCTGGTGTTTTACATCTCTTTTTGCTCAAATTTTCACTTTTTCTATCAGCATCACTTTCTCCTGCTTTCTAGCATCTGTGATCACCCAATCTGATGGAAAGGGGCAGTTGCAGAGGTGTTGCTGGGTATACTGTTACACCAGTTTCCCTCAACAATGTGCTTGTTGTTCCACCTCCTCCAAACAATATTTTTATTTGTTAAATTATGCTTGCCAAATATAGCAGATGAGTGCTATGTTACTTTGGAGGAATAAAAATATATATATAACAGCTGATGGAAATTGTTAATTTCAGCAAATATGGCTCTTTTCATAGCTTCCTGCCTCTGAAGTTTCTCACCTTGGGCCTCCAGGTGTTCTTGGACTTCAATTTCAGAAGCACACCTGCTGATCATGGCTCCTGGGAAGTGAAGTCGAAGAACATCTAGGGCAGTGATGGCCAACCGTGGCACTCCAGCTGTTCTTGGACTTCAATTCCCAGAAGCCCTGATCAGCAGGAGTGCTGACTTGGGCTTCTTGCAATTGAAGTCCAAGAACACCTGGAGTGCCAAGGTTAGCTACCATTGATCTAGGGGGACCAAGGTTGGGAAAATCTGGTGAAGATGATTACAGCTATTTCCCTCTGCAAAACTAGAAAGGGCCTGACTTAAAACTTAGTTCATCTCCCCCATATAGTTACACCCTAAATGTTCTTCCTATTAACAGAGTCCTTGAGTAGTTTCTAGGTGCAAAGGTGGATCCTAGCTCATTTTTAAAGAATAATTACAAGATTAAAGATAAAGGTACAACTACAATACTGTATACATTAACTACCTCCGGCACATCCGGGCCCCCACCAACAGCTGCAGGGGAGATATTCTGTGTATGTTTACTGTATTTTGTTACTGTTGTTGTATTGTTGTAAGCCGCCCTGAGTCGCCACGGTGAGTGGGCGGCAATATAAATTTGAACAAACAAACAAATAACCAACTGCAATTTAAAACAGAAATTCTGAAGCATATGGTAAATTTTTGAATACCGACCAGTTCACCTACTGACAGTTATATTTATTTTCCACTTTATAAATCTACCCTGAACACCAGGAAGCAAGCTGTTTTCATAACTGCTAACTCTGAAACATCTCTAAGAGGTCTCAGAAACCACCACTGTGATACTAAACTTACATTAAACTGATCTAGAAAAATATAGCCTCAATGTTTTGTTTCCAAAGACTTTTTATAAAGCTCACATTTCAGAAGAAGGCAACAGGACAGAACATCTAACACATTTCTATGTGAAAATAAATTTCTGACATATAATGTTAGTACTAAAAGACATTTAACTCTTGAAATCCAACATCAACCATATATTTGCTTCTTTAAAACTTAGAAAAGCAGCTCATTTTGATTGGGCAATTTTTCCTCAGATAAGATCAGCTGACAGAATGACAGGGATAAAAGCATTTTGCTAACTCTTTTTATTTGTGTATTTATTTTTTGAAGACATTTTTATTTTGGTGGGACTTGTCATAAGGATCACTGTAAAGAATACATACTTTGAGATCTCTTTAATGGATGTGGAACTTTCCTTGCAATGTCCGTTAGAAAGAATACCTACATTTTTAGTCATGTTCTTTTCCACATCAATAAGTTTCTCAGCCAAGAGCACACATGCAGTGGAATCCTATGCATACATACTGAGACATAGGTCTTCTGCAGTTCAAAGGAACATATGTCAACATGAAGAGAAATGAGATTTTTGACTCATATAGTTTTCCCTTCATTATGGCAAGGGTGCCCAAACTATGGCCCGCAGGCCAGATCTGCCCCCCCCATGGCAATTCATCCAGCCCACACTGCCCTCATCGCTCCCATACAGGCGCATTTTACTTCTGTTTCCAGGAGTAATGAGGGCGGTGCAGGCTGAATGAATTGACATTGGGGGCTGGATCCAGCTCACGGGCCATAGTTTGGGCACCCCTGCATTATGGGATCTATCAATCTTCCAATCTTCAAATGTGGCTCTGAAACTTAGGATTTCTGCCAAATTTCTCCCCCCCCCAAAACAAACAAACAAACAAACAAACCCACCCCTTCCCCCTGCTTGCCTTTCCTCCCAACTTTAACAATACTTAAATCATGTTTGAACTTTGGTTGGACTGCTTTCATCCATTCTATTAGCACTTGCAAACATCGGTCTAATATTAACGATTTCTTGTATTTGTTGTTGTTCAGTCGCCCAGTCGATTCCGACCCTCTGCGACCCCACAGACCACTGTACGCCAGGCACTTCTGTCCTCCACCATCCTCCTCAACTCACTCAGCTCTGTGCCCATTGCATCCACAATACCATCTAGCCATCTCATTTTTGGCCGCCCCCTTCTTCTTTTGCCCTCAACCCTTCCCAGCATCAAGGTCTTCTCAAGTGAATCTTCTCTTCTCATTTGATGTCCAAAATACTTTAGCTTCATCTTTACAATTTGACCTTCTAAGGAGCAGTCAGGGTTGATTTTATTCTAAGATTGACCTATTTGTTCTCCTCACTGTCCAGGGGACTCTCAAAACTCTCCTCCAACACCACATCTCAAAGGCATCTATTCTTCTGCGCTCAGCTTTCCTAATGGTCCAGCTCTCACAACCATACATATGTTATTTCTTATTACATGCTCTATACTAGTTTATAATCATGGTTCCACAGAGAGACAGTCTTTTATTACACATCTAGTAATCTTTTTTCATTTCTTTCATAATCACAATCTTGGTTAAAATTCAAGGTTAAAAATTTAAATCAGTGCCTTCAAGTTTAACAGTGTACTTTCTGTTCAGTGTTTGCAGTTTCCCATTTGGGATTTTGACAATGTGCATCAATGTGTCTTTTTGAAAACCAGATTGTCCTCCCTGAAATTGCTCCTCAAAAGTTTACTGTGATGCCTATAAAAATTCATAATGATAGCTACGCAGCTGGTCTGTCAAATCTACAGTCTATTATGTTAAACAGTATTGTCCCATTGTTTTCTGGTCTCTTTTCCTGTTTTATCCACCTGCTCTTTCTTAACTTAGGTCTGCCCTGAAGTTTTTCTGAGGTGGGGCCAACACACACACACACACACACACACACACACACACACAGAGATGTGTGGCTTGTGGGACAGATGCAGCCCACAACACCATTTCAAGTGCCTCCCCACTGCCTCCACAGCACCAGGAAGTGCCATGTGGTGGAGCATGGGCAAACTGGCCGTCCGGCCCCCAAAGCTATCTGAGGTAGCATGACCCCGGGCCCCAGCTTTAAAAGGTTAAGAACTCCTGCTCTAGTTGGACAAAGCAGTATTATTTGAATAAATACTAAAGATGATAGTATTTTTCTATCACACTAGTATGGTTGTATTAAAGCAGGACATAAGATCTGAGGAGAGGAAGAGGCAAAGCAAGGGGCAAGCTAAGGAACATACTCCCTTTCATCTCTACCAGTTCTTAAACTTCAGCAAGTGACATTTTTCAGTACACCACCTGAAAATATATTTAAGAATGAATTCAGATATCAGGCTAGAAGAGGTTCCCTGCCTTGGATCTGGATAATGCTTTATATCAATGTTTCCTTTGTACCTGTTGTACTTAATAACCAGCTCGCTGAAATAGGACATTATTTGTATATTGTGCACTACCCTTCTTTCACATTTCCATTGAACTGCCAAAACTAGGGTTCCCAGCTCAAGAACAGATCACTCCCAGAGATCTCAGCTGCAAACCATGAGACCAGAGGTCATCCCTTGGGATGTCACCAAATCAAGGCAGGCAAAGAGAAATATTTCCCAGGAATTTCAGCAAGTGTCCTGAGACCTTTCAACCTCCACAAAACTTGTAAATATGAATGAATGTTCCATATCTTCGCCCAGTCCTGGTATAAGACTAAAAATGGGTTTGTATTTTTACACTCTGATCCTTATAGATATTATGTGCCTCCTTTAGTTCACACAAACAGTAAAAAAGCACTGTCGCTTGCTACAGCTTCCGGATTCCTATTCACAAAAGCCTCCCATGTATCATGATACTGATAGGATAAAAAGTGATAAACACAGAGGTTGCTAATAACACCATTTTTTTCTGGTACAACCAAAACACAAGAGCAAAACTGTGTGCTAATTTTACATTACAAACTAACAGCACTGATACCAGTTTGTCAGTTGCTTGGTATTTAATAATTAACCTGTTTTTAGGCAGAAATGATAAAGCAAAGTCTTCCATTTTTACCTCTGAGAAAAGGGCTATTTCACCTAAAATATATTGGGGAAAATTTAAAGTACATGTGAAAACATTACTGGCAAAGACATTGCTTTTAGAAATAACTATTGTAGCATTTGTTAATTGTTTGAGCAGCTAAACTGATCCTCTTTCTTCACTGGTTTATTATTTATATCTTTCCAGAACTCTATTTCTCCCACCAGAACGAAGTTTCATATTGTTGAGACTAAAGTGCTGAGAGACTGTGGTTTTTTTTTTAAAGATCAGGAAATCAGATATGGGAAATATCCCAATTTAAATACTCTTCATTCCCCATATGCCCAAATAACTGATTTACTCTACAGGATATTACATGACATATATGTGAGAGAATATGAGGGCTGATGTCTGTCATAATAAAACCACTTAAGTTCAATGAGAAAGAACAGGGGACTGAAGAGGCTCCAGTGAACCTTGGTAAGAGATTATGTACATTCATATCTGCAGAACATGGCAAGACAGAATGTCAGATTTCATCCTCAACAGACATCTACAACAACTGATGCCTTGTAGTCAAAGGCTGTTAAATTACCTGTGAAGAGTTACTGGCAGCCTTGAATGTTTTTCCCTCATTGTTTATTTAGTTCCAAAAGCTCTTAGACTTTGTGCCAATTGCCCTAACTGACAGCACAGGAAACTCAGGTGTTGTAAACAACACGCTGATATATAGAATTATAGGCAACAAGTGTGTAATCAACCTGCCCAATGATGGACTTTGGTATTTCAATATTGGTAGGAATAAGTGACTAGTACGTTCAGTGTAACTGATATGTGTTTATTTCTTTTTTTCCACATATTTAGAATAGTGGGCGGGATCCCTGGGCCAACAGAAAGGCAATTAAATATTTTATTCATTGTTCAAATAATAATGGAGGAATTAAGGGTAAGTATGAGCTGAAGTGCTTTCATTACTAGCTATAAAAATATATACGAGTTAAACACTCCTTAGCCACAATATGTTATTCTATGACACATCAGGGATCAACCTGCCAGTGCTTACTGTTAGAGAGAAGTATGCTCTGTAAAAGCCAGTCATAATACAGAAAAGGCTAAACAAGGCATCTCTTTTGCAAAAGTGATAAAAATGTTGAAGAGAACAACAGGAGAAAATGTAGTGTAGGGCTCCAATGAATTATAATATTGTCATTTCTCGCCATGCTGAAAGAATATTATAACTTGAAGCGCTGCCCCCGTCCCAGAATGGATGGTTAATTTATGTGAGGTATTTAAAATGTAATGGTTAATTAAAAAGCATAAATAACATCTACTGGCAATTAGTCAACAAAATAACTTTATGTTAGACAATACATAGTAGTATGAAAAGAAACCCTCCTGTTTCTCCATGGAGCCCTGCCTCCATCTGCGTTTGAAGCTAACGTAGGCAATAACATTTTACCGAGGAGGGGGGCACATTTAAAAGATATCAAAATACACTATTATCAGATGCTATTTTTATTCTGTACATTACTTATTAAAACAAATATTATGTGTTATCTTATTATGCCCCAAAGACCTTCTTCGTAGTTTAAAATTACAAAGGAAAAAAAACTCTAACATAAAACCCAAGGTTTATTAACATATGCATTGATGATGATAATTTTAGACTCCTTACATGAGTGGGAAAGAAACATTCTTGTTGCCAAAAAAACCCCACAAAACACCCCAACTTTGCAGTAATGCTAAATAACTAATGACACCCACCAATATACTACAAATCAGAGATGGTGTCAGCCTGAAATAAATCCACAAATGCCTCCAATATTTGTGGATTCCTTTCTTGGGTTCCATTGAAGAGTTTGAAAAAAGGGGAGTAAGCACTAAATTTCCAAAATGTCTCTAGATTCATGCCAAGGCCTATATCAGTGTGGGTAAAGTATGATTTTGGGGATACAGGTAGCACCCAAGAAATATTCCACATTGGTGGTATATTTCTAATGGTGTTAAATAGCATTTTTGGATTTGAAAAATTTGCAATGTAGTGTTCCCTGTTAAATATACATTTTCTAAAGGCTAGTTATCCCATACATGTTTGTAGCAGTATCACATCTTCACATTTAGCAGGGTATAGGTAAGAGAAGAAAATTCAAGGTCCACTCATTAGAATTTACCAGTTGCTTTTTCTCAGGTTCCTGTATTCCCATATGATCTAAAAGAAATCCCCAAATATCTAGAACTTTGGCACTAAAGCAGATTAATTTCTTGATAGATTTCTGGACCTTGAGGAGGATATTATAAGAAATTGGTGGTACTTTTTGGTCCTGGTATTGTGAAATATATTTTCTATAGCTGGTTAGAAAGTTGATAGTAACAAAATCAAAACTTAGTCCTACTTTTAAAGGCTTCCCCTCCCTAATTAAAATATAACTCTTGCAAAATACTAATTTGGTGAAATTTGCCTAGCTGTTACTATACTTGTTCACTATAACATTGATTTAAAATGAAAACCTTAAGGGTAAATCAGATTTAATGTCACTACTTCCCATGATTTTCAGTTTATAGTTTTATCTGAACAAGGTATGTTTAAAATGTATGAGTATAATAATTCAGCTGTTAATTATCAATACAAAATATATAGTCATAGTTATGCATTACATAAATATAAAGATGTGAAATCCAAAGGAGCTATATATTTTTTATAATAGTTTTAAAGTGCTTAGCTAAATTAATAGTGAGCAATTTGTGCTGGCAGATCTTTTAAAGGATTTTTTTTTGCTAAAAATTACAAGCCTCTGTTATACCTAATTGGCATAGCTAAGAAGGTGAACTGAAAGGGTTATATGCAAAACATAAGTAAAGTAGCCCCAATAATAAGATACCAAAAATTTTACTCTTCCCAAACTATTTCGCTTTCATTTTAAACAAAATGTGATACAGAAATTATTCATTGCTGAATATGTGCCCTCACATGCAAGGACATAAGAGGAGATACTGTAATTGTCAGAATAACTGCACCAAAACATTTTATATCATTGTTGGGGTAATATGTGTTTGAAACCATGCTATGGGGCTTCTCAAACCCTATATGTTTTAAGGCCTTTGTCATCGTCTTCTTGTGCTGTAACTGATTCTGAATATTGGCAATCATCCTGGCGATCATCCTTGAAAACTGTCCTGAGAATATAATGCAATCGCCTTCCATATGCCTTCTGTATCGCAAGATGACACCTGTACCACTGATCCAGTTCCCGTGAGTCACTTTCTGATCCTGAGCCCTTGCAGAACACAAGTCCTCATCAGCCCCAGGACAGTCCTGATGAAGCTGCTGCCCTCCATCAAGATGAAAGTAACTCGTGGAACTGGATCAGTGGTATGGATGTCATGCTGCGATGCAGAAGGCCACTGACAATTATATCTGAATATGAATGAGGGACAGTGAAGATTTCCATAAAATTTATATTTAGGTGGGAAATAATACCATCTGGGCCCTCATAATCAAAGAAGAGAAAATTTATTCACTTCAAAATGTCACCTATATCAAATAACATTTGTAAAATGTATGGAATACCAATTTTAGTCACTGCTATTACTAAATAATTTTTTCAAGTAATTCCAACATAATAATTAAAAAACAAAGTTAGCTCTCTCATTCTTGTCGTTATAGAAATAGATAACCAGTACTGTAACACAGAGAGAAAAGATGTTGCAGTGTTGTAAAGAGTTGGACTAGGGCTGAGAATCCTAAATTCAAATCTTTACTTGGCAATGAAACTGTCCAACTACCTGTAGGTGAGTGAAGGTCTTGTTGACTAATCCATCGCAAACGGCTGTTGTATGGGAAAGGGAGAACGTGTGTCAGCTTAAGTACCTTGGTAGATGCCAATCAAATCAGTCAATAAATTTGGTGTGCAACAATACACACAGAACCAGTATTTTTGTAACAATTATAAGTAAGGTTCATTTGCCTGAAACAGAACTCTTCTATGATGTATTCTATAGTTTCTCAACTTTGGGTTCCCAGATGGTTTTGGAGTTCAGTTCCACAAAGTCTTGACCAGCAGGTATACTGACTTGGGCTTCTGGGCTTGAAGCCCAAGAACACTTGGGGACCCAAGGCTGAGAAACACTGAATTGTATTCAGTTTCTATTTGGTCTTGAACTGTTAAATATTTCCTAATAAGGAAAGATGCAACCTTTCTTTTTGGGAGTCTAGATCCATTGACTGTAGTCTGAAACTATAAAATGGAAAACCACAGGAAACGTGGTGTATTGTAATCATTAGTTTGTTCACACTTTTCAATCACCTGCAGAGAAAAAGGTATGCCGGTTGCTAAACAAAACAGATATATGTCCTCTGTGATTTGCTTATTATGCTTTTGGAATGTACTTTCCTGTCTCTGGTTTGTCTTTTTCCCAACAAGCTACAGAAGGAAGTGACCAAGCAACCTGTACCTGTGACCAGCTCATACACAACTGGCCCAGGTCCCTACAGTTTCCTGGTTTGTCCTGCTGTCCAAAAGTACCCATTACATCATGTACACTGTTTTTTTAAGGAGGCCAATTTGAAAACCAGAAAAAAACTTAGATTAATTTTTACCTCCTTTTCTCTCATTTGGTTATTTATTTATTTTGTCCAATTTATATAGCCACCCAACTTGAAATGACTCTGATATCTTCATAATTTTGTTGGATTGACTCTTAACTTAGTTCTAGTTAGAGTAAACCCAGTATAATCAGGGAGACTAAATGAGTTTACGACTACCTTAGGAATGTAAAGAAATCTTGTTAGTTTTGTGATTAGACAAGAGTCTTGGCAGAGTGAGACGGACTGTAGAGAGTTCTCCATCTGCTGCTAGGATATTCCCTTCAAGTGTGTAAATGAGAGAAATGCTTCTGTTTTCCTTTTGCTCTCACAAAATACTTCAGAGCCAAATTAATGCTCTGAAGAAATACATAAAGGCAGCATATATGGATAGGCTGGTTGACCAAAAAGACAAAAGAAATCAATACGATGCTACTATGTTTCTTAGTGCATGTGAGAAAGTAACTCTTGTCGCATTTTTCCAACAATGCACATTTTATAGAAATGCATGAGTCTCATGAATTCACAAGACTCCTGTGAAACCAACAAAAAATTGCTGTCATACAGTGAACAGAAAAACCTCTTTACTACATAAGCATGAAATAATTCATGAATTATATTGCCACATGATTTCTAGATTCAACCCATTATTTTTGCTGTAATAAGAATATATAAAACATGCTAGTTTTTTATTCTTAACATAGCCTTTGTGCCAATTGGGGAAATTTAGGTATGCTTTATATCAGGAGTCCACAACCTACAGCCTGGTGGCCAGACCTGCTCCCAATGCCATTGTATCTGGTCCATGGCGACAACCCCGGAAGCAGAAGTGGATGTGTCTGCAAGAGCCATCAACAAAACCATGCATGTGCAAACATGCCCGGTATGGTTTACGCAGTGATGGGATGTAACAGGTTCGCACCAGTTCGCCAGAACCGGTAATAACTTCCCCTAGTGTCCCGGAGAACCGGTAGCAGCTTTTGGGGGAAAACACCTTCGGGGCTTACCTTTTCACTGGTTCCCGCACTGTGCATGCACACCAAGCACTTGGTGTGCATGCACGCCTGCAATGCTTGGCACGTATGCACGGCCTTCTTGCTGCCCTCCCAAGCGGGGAGAAGGAAGAGAAGCTGCTCGCCTGAAGCTTCTTATAGCCTGCTCCCCAGGGTAAGTGACTCACCTTTGGCTGTGGTGTGTCTGTGTGTATTTTAATGTGTATTTAATATCTTTACCTATATTGACATATTACCACAGTTCCTAAAAAGGCCTGGTGGCCTGGCTTGGGGTTTTTAAGTAAAGTCTTGGAGTTACCTCATCAATAAGGTACACCTGTGCTGTTCCAATTGCTGTTTCAATTGGAGAACCCTTAAGGAGGTACAGCTGTTTTACATTTACATTAAGGCATATTATCCTAGAGAACTGGCTATGCAAAGACTTAGTACCTAACTTCTTTAACTGTTGAAAAGTTGAAAAGTGCCAAAATGAAGCCATCTTGTGGTGAGTTCATTCTGTAGTCCTTCCATCTGACCTAGTGTGAGAAAGATTAGCCAGAATAAGGTTTAAGCTCTGGTTTAAAAGCTCTGGTTGATTGGTGTTTGGGTGAGTGGGTGTATTTTAATGTATTTTTAATTTTTTTATTTATTTAATTTATTTACGGGTTTGTGTTGTGGGTCGGTGGGTGGGTTGAGGTGTGTGTGTGTGTGCTTATTTTTTTATTTTTATTTTTAATTTTTTCCTTTGGCCCCACCCATGTCATGACATCATGATGTTGGCTCTGCCGATAACATCATGACATCATAATGTTAGCTCCGCCCACACTGTGATGACGCCATGGTGGGGTAGTTAAATTTTTGACATCCCACCACTGGGTTTATGGTTGTGCTTACATTAGGGGGGAACCATGTTATCCAGCCCATGGCATAAAAAGGTGGAGAACCTCTGCTTTATATTTTAATTGAAAATTAAACATAGTATACAAGCCAAAATACATGAGATGTTATGAAATCATCAAGTGTAGCTGTATGCAGATCACTGTCTGTCGATCATTTACACATGTCACTTTGTAGAAGTTAAAAGGGAGATTAATAGGAATAGAACTTCCCTCAATTGTTATTTTTGTTTGAATTGTTTTTGACAGCATACCTGTTTTACAAGATATTGACAAACATTAACATTATGATCAGAACCAGTTAAATAACCATAGTATTTAACCTCCCACGTCTGCATGTGCAGAATTTAAGTTGCTCCCCAAATGTCACAACAGAAATCTGTTTCTAAACTGATAGGTTATGACACATATCTTAATGGATTGCAACAGAAAACAGCTATATTTCACATGGTGACAAATTAGAGTATCTGAAAGTATGTAATTATAATTAAAATATCTTCTTTAATGCATGAGTGGGAAGATAATAACAAGTATAGTTTATTTTGAGCACATTAAACTTTAAAAAATATGTGCAGCAATTTGTAAAATTGAGCTCATTTGATTCTTAAACATGTTGCAGAGTTTCATATATGCAATAGTTGTGGTTTTTTTTTTAATTTTCACAAAGGCACAGAGAAATCTTCTGTTGCATAAATTGTATGTCAAATTAGAAATCTATGTGCTGAGTGAAATGAATGCTTTCACTCATTTTAGGACACAGGACACTACACCTTCCACAAATTGAAATTCATATTAATTATTTGCTTCATAATTTAGAGATTTACTTAATTTATTTGAGGACTTCTGAGACTCCTCTTTAAAAAATAATATCAGTGAATCTAGGTAATGTTATCTTTTTCTACAAGCAAACACAAAGGAAGAAGGAGATATACAAGACTATAGATTAGGGGTTTGCAACCCACGCTATTTCATTTATTTATTTATTTAGATTTATTATCCTGCCCCAATCAGGCGAACCTGACTCTAGGCGGCTTACAGAAAAGGGGAAAGACTATACACAATAAATGCAAAACAATTAAACAATCCCCCTACAAATTCAGAAATTAAAACCTTAAGGTTCAAAATCACTTTAAAAATCAATTTAAAAAAATAAACTATAAATTTACAAAAATCTAAAAGATTTAAAAGGTTAAAAGGTTTAAAAAGGTTTAGAAAGTTTAAAAGAGCGAGAGAGGGGTGGCTGTCCCATCAGATCAACCACCCAACATGGGACCCCATATTACTGGAGCCCCACACCTGCCCTGCCAGCCGGGTTTTTAGGCCCTTCCGAAAGGGCAGGAGCTCTGTCTGTAGACATAACTCAGTTGGCAGGAGGTTCCAAAGGGCCGGGGCGGACACGGAGAAGGCCCTCCTTCTGGTGCTAGAGAGATGCGCCTCTCTAGGTGATGGAATGATAAGAGAGCCTCTTCGATCCACCCTGGTGGGATGGACAGATGTTATCGCCCATGGCGATGACCCCAGAAGCAGAAACATTTATGACAGCCATAAACACACCCATACATGTGCAATGCACCTGCACATGTGCAAAAGCGCCTGCCATGGTTTATGGCGGCATTTACGGCAGGGATAAAACATGTGTCCAGCCCGCAATGTAGTCTGAGCAAGAGGTGTCCGGCCCGTGGTGCAGTAAGATTTAAGAACCCCTGCTTTAGATCATGCACTGATAGCTGATAATTATGTGGAAGGCAGCCCTCTTTCCTCAAAACATAAAGGTTTCTATATGCCTGCTGGTGACTACTAAATTTTTAGACCAGGAAAAATACATTTGATCTTGGAATATGTGAATTAAATCATCACTTCTGCCATATGCATCTCAATGCCAAGTAGTTACAAATGGATTTCAGAAACGTTATTAATAAAAGTGCCAAAACTATCTTGTCTATTTTAACTAATTAATCACATTATTGTATCTATGCATCTGTCTGTCTGTCTGTCTGTCGCTCTCAGTTTGTATATCTCTGGAACTTATTCCCAAGGGACATGTTGTATCACAGTGGAGGCTGCAATTCATCTGATCTGGATTTTCATCCAGAATTTACAAAGTCCTAAATATTATCTCAAAAATTTAGCAACTTAGATAGTTTCTCTAAAGTTCAGACTAAACTCCAACGAGATCTGCCAATCCTATAATACTAAAGTCATCAAATTCAACAGAGTAAACCTTAGCAAATCTACTTTTAAAATGGCTGAAATTTCAGAGTGGCTTCATTTAAAAGACTTTATTGTAAGCCAATATATCTGTAAACTAATAACAGGATGCTAGCTTGGAAATATTCCTTCGATGTCTCAAATCTAATTTGACACTGGATAGCCTACAATGCAATTAACAACCAACTTACAAATCTGTTTGCAATAATGTCTGAAATATCAAAATAAAATAAAATAGAGTTATGTGATTAAAATACAATTAAAATATTTTTAATTTTACTTGCATTTTTAAGTTATCAGTTCAAGAATATATGGGCTAAAACAATGAACTGTGGCCAGAATCCTATATATACGGTGGTTTAAGTAGGCTTATATAAACTGCCTTACTTATGCTGCCAGTATGGATTCTTGCCCTTATTTTAGAAATGATGTGAACATAAAAGATCTCTTCTCTAATTCTCCAAAGAAAATGTCCAGCTGTAAAGCTCTATATCATTTACACTGACTCAACAATAAATCAACATACTGTATGTTCATATCAAACAGTAGACTAAAAGGGAATGTTCACTGACATATTTACATTCTAAGCACTGAAAAACAAGAACTAATTTATTCCTCTGCTACTAGTTTAACTCTCTTTTAAAATAAATATGTCTTAAGATTATGGTTACTGCCCACATCTTCTTAGCCAACTGACTATTTTTGGGCTATTTTTAATCCATCAGAACTGGACAAAAATTATTTTGCCACCTGTTGGCAGTGGAAAAGTTAATCACAACCAATCACTCGGCCATTGGCAGTCTATTCTTAAAAGCCTCTTTAAAAAGAAACAATTCTAGTTGTTTTTTAAATATAGGCAAGTTACACCTGGAATGTAACGCAGTTACAATTTATATGCTGAATTCTTTTTGCTTAGCATAATAAATTGCTATTACAGTAGGCCCACAACATCAATGCAACTTATGGAGGAGTTGACTCATAAAATCCCCATTGATTCAATGGATTTACTTGAGTTTGGCACTTATTTTGCTAAGCAAAAAAGTTTCAGCCAATGATTGAAGAAATTAGTCACAACTATTTTCTAACTTATTATTACAAAACTCTGGTTTATTAGGAGTAATCAAATCTTTCATCTTTATTTCTGGAATAAGTAAAGTGAGAAATATATAATTTTACAAGGGAAAATATTTTAAGCAGTATACCTTCCCCAAATGCATAACCAAAAACTACTCTTATTCCTTGTATTTTAAATCTAAGCTCATCTGCTTGTTCTGACAAAGAAGCACCTCTCTCCGTTGCCTTGCCGGCGGTGTTGCTCCAAAGAGGGTCGGTGGACATTTGGGGCAATGGCAAACCTTGGCACTCCGGCTGTTCTGAAACTACAATTCCCAGAATCCCCTGATCAGCAAGAGTGCTGACTTGGGCTTCTGGGAGTTGAAGTCCAAGAACACCTGGAGGGCCAAGGTTGGCCACTGATATATACAAATATATATAAAATGTAAAATATATACAAATATTTATACAAATATATGATAAATATATAAAATATAATATATATAAAATATAAAAAGATATAAAATATATATACAAATTTTTATTAAAAAATAAAATATGTATGCAAATATTTATAAAAATATATAATAAATATATATACCAGTGATGGCAGACTTTGGCACGCCAGCTGTTTTTAAACATCAATTCCCAATATAAATCTATTAAATTAAAATAAATGAATATATAAAAATAGGTATAAAATATAAATATACAAAATATAAAAATATTTATAATATATATACAGTAATACCTCATATAACATTAGTATCGAATAACACTAAAATCACATAACATTAAGCAATCTGGGGGGAAGAATTGCATCGGATAACATTAAGATCCTATGGGATGCATCAGATAACAACCGCTAAAGCCTGTGTGGTTACAATGTATCTCTATGGCTCCCATAGGATTTTAACATGCATCGGATAACACTAAAAATCATATAACATCAAGACTTGTGGAACCAGGTTTTAGTGTTATATGAGGTTTTACTGTAATATGTATAAATATTATATAAAATATTTATTCTGTCACTAAGTTGCCATCATTAACTGCAAGACTGCATTTATTTATTTATTTATTATCCAAAGACTCAGGGTGGCTTACAAAATTAAAAAAAACACAATTAAAACACATTTAAACACATTAAAAGGTTAATAAATTAAAAGTTAAAACAATTAAAAGTTAAAAAGATAGCGGGGAGAGAGGTGGGGGTTAAAAGAGCCAGACGGCTGAAGTGACCGTCTGGCCAGTTATAGATCCCCAAAGCGTGTTGGGGCTTTAGCAACTGTTGGTTTGAAAATCAGAAACAACAGAATTGAAGAGGAAATGAAAAGATGCCAAAAAACTGCATTCAATCTACTCTTTGGGGACCTTTAAGAAGCATCTGAAAACTTCTCTTTTCTAGGAGGCCTTTGGCAGTTTGTTGAAGCTTAAATAGGAGACCCGCCATTTTTTGGCCTCTCAGGCTAGTAGTCCTTGGTGCTGATTGGACTGGGTGAGTAGAGGTTTTTCTACGGTTTTACAGTGTCTGTTCTGCTGTTGTGTTTTTTTTTTTAACACTGCGAGCCACCCAGACTGGCAGTGTATCCCAGATGGGTGGGGTGTAAGTCAAATAAATAATAATAATAAATAATAAAAATTGCCTAGGCGTGGTACTACTGTGACTTAAAATGCACTGGTTTCGAAGATATGATTTAAAGTGATCAGGGAAGACAGAGGAGAAGGGAGGGATTAATGAAGCTCAATAAAACTGGAGTATGTTAGATTAATGAGAAAGTCATTACCATAATCAAAAGGTGGTGTTATATGAGCATTCACACTTATATAACGTACTGAAATTAAATACATATTTTGTGCAATATTTTACATTCATATTTCTCATCAGGCATTAGGGGAGAAAGTTTAAGGGAAAATAGAAAAAATCCTCCCTTCCCAAAGCATATTTCATATTGTCATTTCCTTTTGCAACATTCAATTGGAGAACTTTAGCTGCCATATATTATAATGGTTTTTCAGCTCTAAAAGTAGTTTTCCAGTCAATGTTCTTTGCCTTTCAGGGAGACAAACTGTTTTTCTTTCCTCTAAATGAGTACAATAAAATGGGTAAGCTGTCTGGGGAAGGTGGGGGGGAAGGAGCAGACAAACTGATGGTATAAAGCTCAAGAGAAAAAACTGTAATACAGACAAAAGGAGATCTAAAGCATGTTTACAGTATATGCTACCATTTATTCTACAGGTCAGCCTGTACAGAAAGTGTTTCTTCCCATCGCTATAATCATTAGAGGTGTTTAGACTCAAAACTGCTCTCACCTCTCCAGTAAACCCTTAGAAAGGTAACAAATAGAGGAGCTATATCATACAAAAGTGCTAGAAAAATAATAATCTTACATAATGAAGCATGTGCTGGCTGGATAGCTCAGTGGTTTGGGTATCTGGCTGCAGAGCCAGAGACTGGGAATTCAATTCCCTGCCTCGAGGGAGAAAAACCAGTCTGTACAGTTATGGACAAGTGGCACAGTCCCAGGATGCCCCCAAAAGAAGGGAATTTCAAACCACTTCTCTGTATTTTCAACCTAGAAATTCCTGGAATGGATCATCATAAACTGGAATCAACTTGACAGCACACACACATGAAGGATTTTACAAATATTTCTTACATTTATGGCCCGATCGATTCCTTTTTTAAAATGTTTGTTAAGTTTGGATTGAAATTCCCAGTGTTCATCTAGATCCGTGGTTCGCAAGGTGGGGCACATGCCCCACAGAAGGGGACATTTTACTTTTAAGAGGGACAATTAAAAATGAGTTATTAACAGTGAATGGCCTTTAGGCTTTCTTCATGTGAATAAGAGTTCACTTTTTGAATAATAAGAATTATATGTCACTGTGGTGGTGGTGGTAAGGATTTTGGAGATGCTTAAGTGGAGCACGACCAAAAAAAAAGGTTGGGAACCACTAATCTAGATAAAAACAGTGGAATCGTATGTGTGTATATCATGTATATAATTATCCTGCTAAAGAGCTCTGTTTCTACAATATACATATATACTCCTGCATAGAGCCTTCTCTATTCATTTCAATGGAGAGATCTACTCTATGAACACATTATGGCCACTCTACTGAAGTGAATTGAGAAAAATTGGAATCATATGAAACTTTGTTCCAGGTAGAATACATTAAACTAAAACCAATGATGGACTTAATTCTACCCAATTTCAATCAGACACACTGGAAGCACTATTATGGCTGAATTTTAGAGTAGATAGATTTTCCTGAGGCCTGCCAAAATCACCTGTTCAAACTCCTTCTTGCTATATACATTTTTGTTTAAAGAAGCAAGCTCTTTATTGGTGATAATTTAAGCCCTCACACGCATGACACCTGCTACGGATCAATAGCAGATAGTTAAGTGGATAAAAAACTAAATGTGTCATTTACAATACAATGTTGCCAACACACACACACAGACACAGACACAGACACAGACACAGACACACAGACACACACACACACCTTTTAGAACATCTTACTTTGGAGCACTAAGCTCTGGTTCAGGTACTGAGTTGCAGTGCATTGAGGGTGTTCTGTTCAACATTAAAGATCTGTCATTTTTAAGACCAAAGCATGAGGATAAGTTATGGTAAAAACTAACCTGAAATGTGCAATTTTACAGATTCTATTGCTGGTGGCCATACATCTTTGATGGCAAAACTACATTGGTTGTAGTACCATAAGAATCAATAAATATTAACTTTTTCATGACACTTTCTGCACAGATGCTTTATCAATTGCTGTCAGGTGATAGTGCAGTTGGTGGTGTACTGTATTTTTCACCTATGAATCTATAACAAACCTCAAAATCAATGTGCATTAACAAGCCATTTAATTTAAAAGATACCAATGGGCTTTCAGTCCCTAGTGGAAAGTAAAAAAAAAGCAGTACTGTTATATCATAAAAATCCATGTTATTTATTAGTCTATCTATTTATGTATTTATTTAAAAATATATTATCTTAGATGTCTTCTGCACTAGGAGAACCAGCTTCAGAATCTTTTGAAATGAAAACTGGATCACACTTTGTAACTTTTACAGAAATTACATAGCACAGAGATATACCACTCTTGGTTTCTAAAGTCATTGTTTACACATTCTTAAATTCCTTTTTTATATCTCATGCATGCATGAATGTTGCTAAGAACTGGATTCCAGGGTTATTTTCTTCGAGCACAAAGAGACTCTCCTGTTGAATTGTAGAGATCCACACTTGGTTACTTTTCATTTTCATTCACATTTTAACATAATTATTGAGATGTTGTTGATTTTTGTTTCCTTTTTTGGACTTTATGTTCACAGAAATAGCAACAGCAGCTATTTCTCCTAATAATGGACACAGAATGGCAACTCTGTCTACAAGATTCTCTCAACAAGTTTTGAGTCACCATTTGCAAATCCCTTTAGGCATGTTTAGAGCAATACACAGGGAACTGATTCCTTTCTTTTTATGTTGTTCTTTGATAGTGGCAAAAGCCACAGGACCTGGAAATTCTTCTGCCATTGTCTGAACTAACTTTGCCCTGAGGTCTCCCTTGTGGTATACCATATGTATTCTGGTTTCTTCTGCGGTTGCACAACATTCCCCAAAGAAGCTATAATGGTTTTGCCCTTCCTTTCTTAAAGAATGTATGAAAGATGGCCTATGTTCAAGGAAGCTCTCCCTGTTACTTTCATGGGCTAAATGCTTTTTCAGCAGAAGCTCTTATCACTAAAACAATATTTATTAACAAATTATCAGAACTGAAAAAAATTAAGAGTATTGGCCTGTAGTCAAGTTTCTAATGCATTTCACCTCAATCGTGTGCTATAAACCACTGGAGATGATCTTCCCACCCTTGTCTCTTCCCTGAGACACAAGCTTTTTTTTCTTCTTATCCTGCTTTGTATATTGCTAGCAACCTTTGTGCCATCTGAAAACAGTAAATAGACTTCATCATGACAATTAGGCTAAGGCTAACACCTAAATTAGATTGATTACATACTCTGCAGTCAAAGATGGAGAAGCTCTATACAGTCAGCAAAAACGAGACCTTGAGTGGACTGTGGCTCAGATAATGAGCTCCTAGTTGCCAAATTCAGGCTTAGAATGAAGAAAGTAGGAAAAACAATTAGGCTACTTAGGTATGATCTAGCTAAGATCCCTCATGAATATACAGTGGAGGTGAACAAAAGAGTTAAGGGATTAGACTTGACAGACAGAACGCCTGAAGAATTATGGACTGAGGTTCATAACATCATACACAAGGCACCAATTAGAACCATCCCAAAGAAAAAAAATGCAAGAAAGCAAAGTAGCTGTCTGATGAGACTCTACAAATAGCTGAAGAAGGAAGGCAAAAAGCAAAGGTAAAAGAAAACGATTCACTCAACTGAATGCATAATTCCAGAAAACAGCAAGGAGAGATAAGGAGGCCTTTTTAAATGAACAGTGTAAAGTAATAGAGGGAAAACAACAGAAGGGGAAGGACTAGAGAGCTCTTCAAGAAAATTGGAGAAATCAAGGACATGTATCACACAAAAATGACCATGATAAAGGACAAAATTGGTAGGGACCTAACAGATTTATTTATTTATTTATTGCCTGAAGAGATTAGGAAAAGATGGCAAGAATACACAGAGGAACTCGACAAAAAGGACCTTAATGTTCCTGACAACCACAATGGTTTGATCAATGACCTAGAGCCAAACATCCTAGAGTCTGAAGTCAAGTGGGCCCTAGAAATTATTGCTAACAACAAAGTTAGTGGAGATGATGGTATTCTAGTTGAGCTATTTAAAGCCCTAACAGAAGATGCAATTAAAGTGTTGCACTCAATATGCCAACAGATTTGGAAAATGCAGCGGTGGCCACAGGATTGGAAAAGGTTAGTCTATGTTCTAGTTCCAAAGAAGGGCAATGTCAAAGAATGCTCAAATTATCGTACAATTGCATTCATCTCACATGCTAGCAAGGTCATGCTCAAGATCTTATAAGCTAGGCTTCAGCAGCACGTGGATCAAGAACTTCCAGAAGTACAAGCTGGGTTCCAAAGAGGCAGGGGAACTAGAGACCAAATTGCCAACATTTGCTGGATCATGGAGAAAGCAAGGGAGTACCAGAAATTTTTTTACTTCTTTTTCATTGACTACACCAAAGCCTTTGACTGTGTGAACCACAATAAACTGTGACAAGTCCTTAAAGAGATGGGAGTACCAGACCACCTCACCTGTCTCCTGAGAAATCTGTATGTGAGTCAAGAAGCAACCGTTAGGATCGGATAAAGAACAACTGATTGGTTTAAAATAGGAAAAGGAGTACAACAAGGCTGTATATTGTCACCCTGCTTATTTAACCTACATGCAGAGTATGTCATGCATAATGCAGGTCTGGAAGATGCACAGGCTGGGATTTAGATTGCTGGGAGAAATATCAACAACCTGAGATATGCAGATGACCCCTAATGGCAGAAAGTGAAGAAGACCTAAAGAGCCTTTTGATGAGAGTGAAAGAGGAAAGTGCAAAAGCTGGCTTGAAACATAACATAAAAAAACCCCCAAGATCATGGCATCTGGCCCCACCACTCCCCGGCAAATAGAAGGGGAGGAAAAGGAAGCAGTAACAGATTTCACCTTCTTGGGATATATGATCACTCCAGATGGTGACTGTAGCTATGAAATAAAAAGACACTTACTTCATGGGAAGCAAGCTATGGTAAACCTAGGCAACATAATAAAAAGTAGAGACATTACCCTGCCAACAAAAGTCTGCATAGTTAAAGCAATGGTATTCCCAGTAGTAAGGTATGGCTGTGAGAGCTAGACCTGAAGGAAAGCTGAGCGCAAAAAAAAAAAAAAAGACATTTTTGAACTATGGTGCTGGAGACTCTTGAGAGTTCCCTTAACTGCAAAAAGATCAAATCAGTCAATCCTAAAGAAAATAAATCCGGACTGTTCCTTGGAAGGACAAATATTGAAGCTGAAGCTCAAGTACTTTGGCAACCAAATGAGAAGAGAGGACTCACTGGAGAAAGCCCTGATGCTAATAAAGATTGAAGGCAAAAGGAGAAGGGGATGGCAGAGGGTGAGACGGCTAGATGGCATCATTGACATGGTGGACATAGATCTGGGTGGACTACGGAGGATGGCAGATAACAGAGGATCCTGGCATGTGGTGGTCCATGGGGTCACAAAGGGTCAGACACAACTGTGCAACTGAACAACAACACAACAAGTAGACAACAGATATTTGCAATATGATTTTGCAAAATTTAGCAAATTTGTGTGCTTCTTCCATTTTGGGATTTCTTTTCTTGCGATTACAGGAATTAATATTTTTAAAAAATTCCCTCATAATATATTTATTATTACAATTATAACTAATATAATAAAATGTTTTGATTCAATCCACTGTTCATCTTGTTGATATTGCTGCACCTAAGAAAAGAAGATAAGTTGCAGCAGACACCAAGAGCACTAAGGAACAGAAGGACCCTTGACATCCTCTGAAAAGCTATAAGCCTCAAGCCCACTGGCTCGGATCTAGGAAGGGCTTTATAGCAAGAACAAACATTCTTGAGGGTACACAAGAGCAAAACCAAATTAAAAGATGGAGGAAGAAGTTCACTGGTCAAGGAACAACATTAAAGGAGAATATAGCTGAGGAACTCAACCTTCCCTACATCACTTTTCTTCTCCTGGGACCAAGGAGAAGAAAAGCCATCAGCTTCTGCGGGTGGGTGGAGACTGACCCGGGCCCCTTCCTCCCGGGGCCAGGAAGAAGAAAAGCTCGTGATAGGATAAGAGCCGCTGCGGCCCCTGTGGACGGATGAGGACATGTTATTTGTGCTGCTATGGGACTTTAAATGAACATTTATGAATATTTTATGAATATTTTATGATGTTGTGTGATGTGGTGATTTATATTGTGATTTATTTGCTCTTATGTGATTTATTTGCTCTTATGTGATTTATTTGCTGTTATGATTTGCATTTTTGTTAGCCGCCCTGAGTCGCATAGTCAAGTGGGCAGCATATAAATGTGAATATAATAAAAATAACAACAACAACAACAATCATCATCATCATCATCACTTGGAGGCTGAGGGTTGGAGTCCCTAAATGCAAGAGCAATATGTTAAAGTGGGGGCTGATGGCAGATAACAATATGCAGGATGAATGTGGAAAGATGCAGAATCTGGCTTCTCTACTGGTCTGCTGATTACTGCCAGAAACATGCACAGATGAGGACTTAAGTTTGGCCAATGACAAAGCCAAGAAAGTGACTTCATTTTTGGTACTCCAGGGTTTGATCAGGACATGAAAGAAGAAGAACTGCTGCCCAGTAGCTGCAACCTCATCACTACTGGAACTATCCATTATCTTCTGGTGATGTGGCAGTTACATAGAAGAGAGTGCATGCATTTTAACCTGATGTCTCAGCTGTGACCATTCTCTCTTTGGTGACCCTGCTAGGAGTCCAGGCTCATAATGGAGTCTGGCCTCCTGACACCATTGCTCTGAGCTTAAATGACACACTCAAACCTCTTCACCACGTTAACATGTGCGTTCACAAAAGAGCAACTGATGTGTTGACTACTAAATTATGTTTTACACCCTTTACAACATGAGATGGCTACAGATCTTACAAGGCTGAGCAATACTTAACAGAAAAACAAACTGATGAGGTGGATTATAGGTCATTAAATCTTATGTTCTTATAACCTCTTATGTCATGGCTCCCATATTTGCTACATTTTCACCATTAATTCTAAGTTGAGGGAGAGTAAGGAACATTATTTTCCTGCAAAGCATATTATTATGGTGGTTCCTTTGTATGGAACTGAACAATGAACAGAACCTGGACCAGAGGCCTTATATATGAGACTCTTCTCTTAATTGGATGATAGCATTATTATAAGTGAAAGAATTAAATGGAACTAGCCATAGGAGTAGTTTTCTTGCTTAATACTGTACCACTGTATTGTAGCTCTCAGAAATTATACATAACAAAGAAGAAAGATGTAGATGTTAAAACTTCACCAATAAGTTAGTTTTAAATTTCATTTGAAAAGTCAACAATGATCTATAGGGAAATAAGTATCCACTTTAAGAAGCATGATGTTATGTCAGTGGAAGCTAATTAAATACACTAAAAGCTTAATTATCATATTATCTGAAATCTGACTGAAGAATAGAGCAAGTTGATAATTGCCACTTCTTTCAATAGCTACTGTTTTGCTATTATTACTCAAATACTGTATAAAATGCTCACTCTGTTGGCCCGTGTCAGCAACAATCAGATTTTTCACCAGAACACTACAATGCTCTCTACTTTGGTATTACAAATTTCTTAAGTTATATTTTCTATTTTTTTTACATTGCAGTTAACTACTGGTTTCCCTTTATCAAGGTCTTTTCACATGTCACAGTTGGTAATATTTCCTTCTAGTAATTTCTGGCTCAGTAGCAAATTTGAAAATCTTGAACTAAAGCCAAAATGTTTTGATTGTTGTTTAAATCAAGTCACCAATGGGGTATCCAGATCTTAAAATAAGCTATCAATGGAGCGTGCCATATGCAAAGAATTGTTGGGAAGAGGATTGTTGGTCAGCTCAGGTTATCACCCTGAAGCTTTTCCAGGGTAAATAGAGCTGAACGTGTTTTTGGCTCTGACCAGGTTCCACTGAAGAAGAGAAAATATCAAATGAGACTCAGGAAAGCACTATTATTTTGGCCTGGTAATCTCAAGGCCAAAAGCATTTATATTTCTAGAGCTGAAAAAAAATCCTCAACAGTCAAACATTCATAAAACCATGATAAATGGCAGGAAGAAGAAGAAAAGTGAGGAAAGACAGAACTTTAATGGAACTTTAAAGTAGAACACACACACCTGAATCATATGTTTCTTTAATTTAAAGGCTTGCTTGAGGAGAATTTACAGAATCAGATCTGCTTACAATGGACTACTTTTGTGAACTGAAATTTCAAAATGAATGTCTAGGTTTCTTTTCCTAAGAAATTGGGACTTGCCAATTTTCTCTATATTTCGTTGACTTTTAGGACCCTATCCACTTCTAAGAGAAACAAAAAAAATCAGATATGACCATTCCATAGTCATTTATCAATAGAATCAGTGATGGGATGTAACAGGTTCTCACCAGTTCGCCAGAACTGGTAGTAACTTTTCCCAGTGTCCTGGAGAACCAGTAGCAGCTTTTGGGGGGAACCACCTTCGGGACTTACCTTTTCACTGTTTCCCCAACTGCGCGTGCATGCCAAGCACTTGGTGTGCATGCACACCTACAGTGCTTGGCACGTATACACGGCCTCCTTGCTGTCCTCCCAAGCAGGGAGGAGGAAGAGAAGCTGGTAGCCTGAAACTCCCGATAGCCTGCTCCCAAGGGTAAGTGACTCACCTTTGGATGTGGTGTGTCTGTGTGTATTTTAATGTGTATTTAATACCTTTACCTATATTGATGTACTACCAGTTCCTAAAAAGGACTGAGGTGTGTGTGTGTGTGTGTGTGTGTGTGTGTGTGTGTGTGCTTATTTTTAATTATTTTGTATTTTGTATTTTTTTCTTTGGCCCTGCCCACATCATGACATCATGATGTTAGCTCCGCCTACACTGTGATGAAATGACGGTGGGGTAGTAAACATTTTGACATCCCACCACTGAATAGAATAGATGTTTTTGACCAACTTTTAGCAGTACAGTATATATAGCTAAATGTCTACACACAAGACAGAATTGTCAGCTGGCCTGAAGGGAAACCAGAGTTCATTTTAAAAGGGGGAACCCCAGCCAATCACTGAATAAAAACTGAACTAGCCATGTTTGTTTGTGTATGTGAAAAGAATGGGGGAGGGGGACCAAAAATGAAAATGAAAACCAAGCCAAATAAAACAAAAAAGGAAGTGTTGTGGCACTCTGAAGACTGACAGGTGTGAAATTTCCTCATAACAAGCCACTTCCTCAAATACTTCCTTCTTTCCAACTCAAGAAGAGAAATGTTATCCATAACAGCTCATTTTAAAAATAAATTGATTAGTCTTTAAGGAGCCACAGTACTTTGTTGTTGTCATACATGGATAAGGGTATGGTTGACTGATCACAACAGTAAAAGAGAGCACTTCCCATAGCAAAGATATTTTGAATTTTTCTTAAGCTTCAAAATGTGCAATCTATAGGGTGACCCATAAGCCCCTACACATTCATATGTATTATAATTTTTTTTCAGAGAAATATGGCCAATTAAACCCCACATACACTTAAAGAATGTACTGTGACAAGTATGTGGGTACATGACTGCAAGAATACTGGTGACATCATGAATACAATAAGTGGCAAGTGTATAGAAAGATTCAATAGGGACTTACAGGCCACCCTATACAACAAACAAGTCTGATTTTACGGAGAAGGTTAGCCAGCCTGAGGTAATAAATTATTGAGGTAATAAAAAGGGGTTTTCATGGTGTATAAAAGAACATCATAGAGGTGCTGATTAAGCCTCTCTGGAGAGGTAAATCCACAAAAATACAGTAAAACCCTAGGTTACAATTGTCCTGGGTTAAATTTGCCGTGGTTTATGATGGCAAATTAAATTAAAATAATGCCCCAGTTTATTTTTCTTTCTGTTTATGACCAAAAATCGTGCTATTTTAAACAATAAAATGGCAACTGGCACCACGTTAGAGTTTAAAATGGTGCCCACCATCTCCACCAGAAGTTGCAATTCGGCGCTTACCACAGCGGTGCCATTATTGTCATTTCTGTCATTACTTCTGGACTGTCTGCCACCTCTACCAGCAGCAGGAGAGTCTGGGGACCTTATCCGCTTAGTTCCAAACTTTGTCCAAGCTCCCTGGTCAGACTCTCCTGCTGCCAATAGCAATAGAAGCAGGGCTCAAAGTGCACATTTTCGGCTGGTGAGGTGTGCATTTTCGGCTGTAGCGCTACACAGGGAGCTCAGTCAGAAAGGTGTGGAACCCATAACCTTGGGGTTTTACTGTAGTTCTATCAATGAAAGGCCCTCTATCTGGCTAGATTTATTAGGTGGTGATGCTTGACAAAGGCCTCCAGCAGGGCCGTAACCAGGGTGGCTAACTCAGGCATCGCCCACCCTGAGTTAGCTGTCTGCCCACCCTCAAACTCCCAGCTGCTTATATATATGACATATTTATATGACATTGTTGCCCATCCTGAAAAAATATCTGCCCACCCACATCTAGAATCCTACCTACGGCCATGACCTCCAGACTTCAGGGCTAAACTTCAGGGCTAAAATAGATAAACATGGGAAGCAGTGATGGGATGTAACAGGTTCTCACCAGTTCTCCAGAACCGGTAGTAATTTTTCCCAGTGTCCCAGAGAACCTGGAGTAGCTTTGGGGGGGAACCACCTTCGGGGCTTACCTTTTCACTGGTTCCCCCAATGCGCATGCATGCCAAGCACTTGGTGTGCATGCACGCCTAGTGCTTGGCACATGTGCACGGCCTCCTTGCTGTCCTCCCAAACAGGGAGGAGGAAGAGAAGCTGCTAGCCTGACGCTCCCTATAGCCTGAAGCTTCCTATTTTTATTATTTTGTATTTTTTTCTTTGGCCCCGCCCATGACATGACATCATGATGTTAGCTCCTCCCACACTGTGATGACATCACGGTGGGGTAGTAAAATTTTTGACATCCCACCACTGATGGGAAGAGATTGTCCTTCAAGTAATCTGGCACCAAACTATTAATAGTGTTAAAGATTAAAACTAAAACTTCAGTCTGGGCCTGGAATAGTTAGATATTAGTTACTCCATCCAACAGTGGTTTAGCCACTCTCTTATAACATGACTGTTCCAGACTGTATTCAAAGGATGTTCCGCATACAGTGCATTACAACGATAAAAATGGTGGTTATCAGAGTATGATGTTTGTACCACTATCTCCGTTCAGGTCAGAACAAACATACTTGAGTAGTGCATATAGTATGTACACAGATACCTACCATTTGTTCCTTTTCTGTAGGCATATGCATAACTGAACTTTAATTGCAACTCACAAAGTTTCTATGATCACTCTGCATTAATATATATACATACAATATATAACACTATTTTGGTATTTTTGTTTGAGTGGATTGAGAGTGAGAGTGAACTTTAACCAGACTTCACTCTTCTGAGTAGCAAATACTGTACCAGAAAGATAATGTTCTGTAAGAAATCATGAATAACGTTGAACAGGGAAAATGAATAGTTAAAGCCAAGCAATACCTTCACTGTCCAATTGAATTATATTGAGTATGCATTTAATTCTGTCCACCTGTATTTTCCTTTGAAATGAGAAGGACTCTGCCAACAAACATTACTTTGAATATGCTATTTCTGTTTGGGGCTTTGTAATGATGCCCTTACATTTTCCAGAAATTGTGTTTCTGGAAAAGGAAGCAGGCAAAAAGCTTTTATTGCTTGTTTTCAAAATTCAGGTAAGAACAAGTTTATATACACGCTGAGCCAGACAATATATTTTCCCCCTTTGTGCACAATTGTCTTCAGATGTCATTTATATTTAGGGGTCAACATTACATTGAAATGCTTTTCTGATGAATAGCTCAGGGGTGACTAACAAGTTGATTTGTTGGGCATGTTGCCCAGCTGTTTCAATGGTCTGATAAGTTGCAGATGCATAGGAAAAACTCACCATCCTGCTAGCTCATCCCAGGTTCTGTATATTTTCCACGACATTTCCTATGGTAG
The DNA here is from genome assembly GCA_030440675.1 of Furcifer pardalis. Lineage (NCBI taxonomy): Eukaryota > Metazoa > Chordata > Lepidosauria > Squamata > Chamaeleonidae > Furcifer > Furcifer pardalis. The sequence continues at coordinate 110,114,820 of CP126891.1, read as the reverse complement.
GTGTACCCAGAGCCAAGACAAACTGAGCTCTGTGTCCTGCTTAAATTATGCAAATCAAACTTGCTTTCCAAAACTGATTCTTCTAGTCAAAGGAAGGAGCAAGAAGCCATGCAAGGCAAGAGTCTTGCCCCTGCCTGGTCCTAAGACAAAGGAAATCTTCTTCGGCCCCCCTCAGTAGTTTAAAAATTGTGACAACAAAGCTATTTTATTAAATAAATTTAATAAATAATAATACAGTACTTTCTTTTCATAAATGGGGCTGGTTGCATGAGAACAGGGGTAGATTTGTACATGGAATTATCTGCAGGGGATTCCAGTGCTACAAACAAATTCCTGGGCTAAGCAATGTCTCAAAGACACCTTGTTCTACAATGGTAAATTCATGATCTACAGCAGGTGTTCCCAACCATTATTTATTTATTTATTTGGATTTATATTGCCACCCACTTGCTGAAGCGACTCAGGGCGGCTTACAGTCAAAACAGGAACAGCACAGTAAAAACCATAAAATATAACCTCACAAAACAACCAAAGCAGAACACAGACTAACTCCCCATAGACCATTGGTGTGGGCCCAGAGGGGAGAGCCATGTTCTCAGCCATCTGCCAGGCCATCGAATCTTCTCCCTCAGGCCGTTGTTGTGGGCTCAGAGGAGAGGGCGATGTTCTCAGCCACCTGCCAGGCCATGGAATCTTCTCCCTCAGGCCGTATACTACCATATAGGAACTATCTTGAGATCTCAGGAAACTGGATTCTGTACCTAATGGTGTGCCTCTTTTTTGGAGCTCCTTCCCACTTTCACTGAATGGCAGATAATAGGCAGCCCTGGACATCCTTGTTTAGCTTTATAAGAGGATTGAAATAATTGATCCAAACATATCACTATGCAAAGTCTTCATCTGAATGGATCACCTCTGGAAAACATTCAAAACTGTATGTTTATAATGGCTTTTCAGCATCAGAGGGGAGTGCAAAACTGGTAACATTCTCGTCTAGCAATTTTATTGTCTTGCTCCTAAATTTATACAAAGTAGTGTAATAATTTACCTCATGTCAGAGTAATTTCACTTGCAGTAGTAATAAAACACACTGGTCTGGTATTTTGCTCATTATTAAGTGAATAATTTCAGATTCCTCTCTTACATAACAAAAGGCCAGTATAAATTATATCTGAAATATAGCAAATTCCATCTAACATCTTGTGAACGAACTCATCATGCAACAGGGTCTTCTCTCGTCCCCTTTCAAATCTGCTCTTGGAAGTACACAAAAGACCACAGGTGGGAGGGGGAATCTTCTCCTCCAGTAGCACTTTTCCTCTGGTGAAAGGATTTTATGGCTTTTAATGCAACATGATTACCTATGGCCCTGGTGGCGAACCTATGGCAAGCATGCCACTTCTGGCCTTTCTGCTGGCACACGTGCCATCGAGGGGAAGCCACACCCCGCTTTTCCACCATTCCTCTCCCTCCACCAAAGGGGAAGTGAGAGGGGAGGTTGAAATCCTGGTCAGGAGGCTGCAGCTGAGCAAAGTAAGGTGGAGAGCACTCGTGGGGGCAGGGGCACTCACAGGGGGCCACACCCACAGGGAGGCAGCCGTACCCACAAGACTTTGCCAGGAAGCACACCAGCAATGTCACATGGTGTGTGGACACATGTGGTGCCTGTCTCCTTGGGCACTCAGTCTCTAAAAGGTTTGCTATCACTGACCTATGGAATCTTCTTTTATATTATGTAAAACTGCATTATACAATGTTTATTTTTAAATGGGGGATGTTCATTTTCTATGTTTTTAGACAAGAAATACCAGCTAAATCTTTTCACACTTTTTGGTGACCAAGCAAGTATTGTAAAATTTGGGCATTTGCTTTTTATTTTTCTGGACAAGCTAATTGGTATACTGTAATCTTACAGTAAATTCTCAGTATGATAACAAAAGATTACAAAATTACAAAAGATGTAATTTAGTCTCATTTTTAATAGAAAAAAATCAGTAACAACAAATTAGGCTTCTGTGACTTATGCTTTCTTTCAATTTAAACAATGAAGCTCAAGCTGTCATCTTGGCTGATCATTTTAGAGGTCACTGAGACCATAATTACAAGCCCAGTCAGTATCCTGATGGGTCCTCTTTGTGAAATGAAGTTCATGGAAACATTTAATGCTTCTGCTTCTTCTATGGCTCAGCATTTTCTTCCCTTTTACGTCTTAATTCCCTTAAATGGCAGTTATTTGAGGTAGTCCAATATACTTTGCCTATTAAAATTGATTGCTGTGTCTTCTACTCCCTCAAATAAAATAAGCACCAGCCCACACAAACAGGTCACTTTCCTATACACAAGAGCTTTTGGGAAAAAGAGAGGATTTAGAGTGACAAAGTTATCATCTAGGTAGAAGGGGAGTATCTATTTATTTTCAGATATTACATTAAAAAAATTAAGCATTTTCAGAGGCATTTTATGGGGGGGGGGAATACAGTACTCCACATAATGAAAAAAGTTGGTTTCATTATGTCTTCCGTTATACGAATTTTTTTCATTATATGAAGCATGCCTCATATAATGAAAATTCCTATGGGATGTGTCGTATGATTTTTCTCATAGAGATGCATTGCTTCATATAACAATTTTTTTTTGTTATACAGGGTATAGCAGTTAGCACAAATCCTTTTCATTATACAATTTTTTTTGTTACACAAGGTGTTCATTATGCGGGGTTCCACTGTATTAGGTTTTATTTATTATTTATTTATTTTATTGCATTTATACTCCACCCTCATCCAAAGACTCAGGGTGACTTACAAATTTAAAAACACAATTAAAAACATCTTAATTACATTTTTTTAAATTTAAAAGTTAAAAAGATTAAGAAGTAAATAGTTAAAAATCAGAAAGAATTAAAAATAAAAATGTCAGGGAGAGAGGTGAGGATTATTCAAATGAACCAGCTGGCCAAACTGACTGTCCAGATCGCACCCCACACATGCCCTGCCAGCCAGGTCTTTAACACCTTTCTGAAGGGCAGTAGCTCTGTCTAAAGACGCAGTTCACTTGGCAGGAGGTTACATAGGGCTGGGGCAGACACAGAAAAGGCTCTCCTTCTGGTGCTAGAGAGGTGGGCCTCTCTAGCTGATGGGCCGACCAGAGAGCCTCTCTGGTCAGCTCTGGTGGGATGGACAGATGTCCTCAGGGTGATGCGGTCTCTTAAATATCCTGGCACACTACCATGGGGGCGAGGTAATAACCAGAACCTTGAATTGCACTCAGAGGCATATTGAAAGCCAGTGCAGCTCTTGAAGCTGCAGTGAGGCATGAGCATAACGTCTGCACCCCATCACAACGTGAGCAGCCGCATTCCTGGATGAGCTGCAGCCTCCAAAAGGTCACCAAGGGCAGCCCCATGTAGAGTTCATTACAATAATCAAGTTTGGAGGTGACCAAAGCGTGTGTGATCATAAGCAAGGAGTCCCAGTCCAGGAGCAGGCGTAACTGGTGTACAACACACCTGCCACCTGTTCTTTGAGCAGTAGCCGTGAGTCCAGGAGGACCCCCAGATTACACACCGGGTCTGTTTGGGGCAAAACTGCCCCATCCAGAGCCAAAGATGGTATATCCTTCTGTAGCAAATAAAGTATTGTTTTTTGAGGTTTTTTCATCAGATAATGCGATTCTCTTTTCACCTGATAGGTTCAGAAGCCAAGAAGCTCCCGTCATGTTTCTCATGGTCTAAGTCCTCATTCTAGGGATAAGGCTCAGAAAGTAAAAATTGCAAGTCCTCCAGAGAAACCATGAAGCTGCATTGTGCCACCCTTTTCTTGTATTTTTGGCCATTTATTTACATTCCTTCCACACAGATTGTCATAACTCCACCATTGCAGGTCCCAACCCTAGATGAGAAAAGAGGAGAGTTGGGCGTTGGGTTAGCATCCCAGCCCATAAAACTTTATTGCTGAAGAAGCAATGAAGTGCCTCATTGCCTGATATGATGTAGCGGTGGAGATGGGCACTGCACAGCATGAAAAGCAACTAAGAGGAAGACACAGATGTTTATAATGAAGTACATTTAAGAAGATCAAAAAGTTAAAGCAATCAAGCAGTCATTCTGAACATATGACCAGATGGTTTGGACTTCAACTCCCAGAGCCTCCATCTAGCACTAAAAGCAGTAAGGGTTGCGGATTATTTGGGAAGCTGAAGTCCAAAGCATTTGGAGGGGCAGAGGTTGATAGCTACTATCCTAATACATTATATATTCACATCCTATGAATGTTCTGCCTTTCCTATTCTGTCAAGCACATTATCTTACATTTCAGAAGATTTATTTGGTTGTACAGTAATACCTCGGATAACGTTTGCATCAGATAATGCTAAAACCGCATAATGTTAAGCAGTCTGGTGGGAAAAAAGTGCATCACATAATGTGTAAATCCTATGGGATGCATCAAATAAAGTCCTCTAAAGCCTGTGCCAGTTACAATGTATCTCTATGGAGTTTTAACATTATCCAATGCTTCCCATAGGATTTTAACATTATCCGATGCATGCATCAGATAACATTAAAAATTGGATAACACTAAGACTGACTTGTGGAACCAATTTTTAGTTTTATCTGAGGTTTTACTGTATCAGCAAAATCAAAAAAGGAGGAGGAAAAACATCAGCAAACTTTGGAAGGTTACTCAAAAGTAACTTCCACTGTGTTCAACTATGAGTATGTACATAAATATATCCACAACCGTGGACAAAATTTCCATTGGGCATGTGATTTGGAGAACAATTTTATAGAAAACATTTTTCATCTCATCAGAATGCATCAGGTGCAAATGGGCATAATGCCAACAGGAATAGTTCCTTACTAAATTAAACTATTTACGCATACAAAACCCCTGAATATTCAAGCACCACAAAGTGCAGAGATATTGCCACCTTCCTGTTTGCAGCAGTATTTATGTACAGAAAATTCTCCAGGATAAGCAATATGCTATTGATGTAGGCTTCATTCAGTCCTGAAATTCAGTTCTCTTTATGTAACGGACAGAACAAGCCAAGAACACACACAATATACAGAGAACCTTGAGTTAACTGCATTCTGTGTTTGGCTGTCTCAGATGGCTGAAACCTACAAGTAACATTTACCTCAGTAAGCTTACTTCCAGGTGGCAATGTGCTTTGGCAAAACAAGGAATGCTTCTCTTTTGTGTTTGTGCATCTGTACATATTTATATAAGTCTGAAAACAATGTGTTTTAGGTAGCTTATTTTCTTGTATTTTCTAGAAATACAAATGTGCATAGGCTATATAGGGTACATGAAGCCAAGCATCTTTCCTTAGAACTTACAAATGTTTATGTGAGTTTTTTATTTCCAGCACATGCTAAAATTACTATTTTTCACAACAGAAAAAAAAAGGATTCTCTGCCAATCAGTATAAAATGTAATTGAAAGACTGACATTAATAACTATTACTAGAGTAAACCTGTTTGAAGCTGAGCTGTTGCTGCTTACCATTTTCTTTACACAAAGCATACAAGGTAACAAAAATACTCTTTTATGTAGCTTGGAACCCAAAGAACATCTTGCTACTCTATTAGCTGGTTACTGTTTAAAGTAGGTGTTCTCAACCTTTTAAAGCTGGGGGCCGGATCACATCTCCTCAGACTGTTGGTGGGCCGGACTGATGTCCTTCCCCTGCTGCTGCTGCCACCAACACTCCCCCCTGCCATTGCCACATCAAACACTCCCTCATGCCACTGATGCCAACACTCCCCCCTACACCATCACCAAAATCACTCCCCCACACCTCCAGTCCAGCCCACAAACACTCCCCCCCACACACCGACACCACTTCCCTGCTTACTGGCCTGCTGTGGGTGAAGGAGGGGTCCTGACTGTCCTTGCCTGCATTCAGCCAGAGCAGCACCCAAGAAGGAAGCAGGCAGCTGCATGTGTCTGCCACTTCTGCTTCCATCACCACTGCTGCTATCCTTTCCCCCTCCACCTGGCATGATGTGTCCCTAATGCCAATCCATAGCAGGGCAGATGTTGTAAGCTTTCTTACAACATCTGCCCTGCTATGGAGCAGCTTTAGGGACACGCCAAACCAGGCGGAGGGGAAAAGGATGGTGGCAGCGATGGGAGTGAGGGTGTGGGCTGGATGGTAACAAAAATACTCTTTTATGTAGCTTGGAATCCAAAGAACATCTTGCTACTCTATTAGCTGGTTACTGTTTAAAGTAGATGTTCTCAACCTTTTAAAGCTGGGGGCCGGATCACACCTCCTCAGACTGTTGGTGGGCCGGACGGATGCCCTTCCCCTGTTGCTGCTGCCACCAACACTCCCCCCTGCCATTGCCACATCAAACACTCTCTCATGCCACTGATGCCAACACTCCCCCCTACACAATGGGAAGTCTTTTATTTTTGTTTTACTAGTATTAAATACCTACCTATCTACATCCATTCATTATAGCCTACCAAATACATGTGGCTTTATACAGAACTTTACAACTTACAGGAAAGTTACAATTCCTAATATCTTTGTACACAAGAAATATAACAATTATTCCATGTATTAAATGCATTATGTTTCACTTAAACAGTGAATTTATATGCAGCAAACAATTTAATGTTCTCTGGCAGAAAGAACTGAAGAAAAATAAAATCAAGATAGCCAAGGAAAATTGTCCATTTAAAGTATAATCCTGTTTTAATACAAATGTTCTAATCTTACTGATCATGTACACTATAGCTGTTTCTAGTCTTAAACCGCGATGAAAGTAGGGAATGAAGCAAAGGCAAGGGGAAAATGAAATTTTAGGAAATAAGCAAACCTTTGAAAAACAGATATCAATTAACCAGATATCAATTATTTAAATTATGAAATGCTGTATCTTGGCATTCAACAATTGCAGATTCTGCTCAGTAACACAGTCATTCCTTGATAAAAATCATGTAATAGATCACACTCTAACTTTTAGTAATCATTTCCTACTGCACCCCCTTAATAATTTGATGAATGCTTCTGTCAAGAAAGATAATGATCACAATTTTATTTTGGCTTAACTTCTTGAACATTCAGGATTCCATTCATGAATATTGCAACTGCTAACCACTGATAGGATCACAGTTCGTCCTACTCGGATGATGTAGGCGTAGAACAGCTTGCCTTTGAATCCTTATTTTGTTCACAATATGGACATGGAAATAGAAATTATGTGCGCAGAAGTGAGTTGTGACCTTAGTAGTGTCTGCTTAGTAAAAAATGTTTTCCTAAAATTTGTCAAAACATGTGCTATGTGGAACTAGATCAGAGATACAACTCTTTACCTGGGTAACAAAACAGAAAGGATAGAAGCTTGACTTACTCAAGCAATGATTAATTGATTTGCCTCATTATGAATTTTAAGTCCCAGAAGCCAATAATATAGTCTGACTGTTGGAGACAAGCCTGGATTTCAACTGTATTCTGTCTATTTTATTTAGAATTGAACAGGAAAATTATGGAACCAGATGAACAACAAACTGTTTCAGGAAATATACATGCAGCTAGACAGAGGTCTATTGAATAAGAATAATTCATTTAGTTAATGTTACAGAATGATTGATTGTAAATTATTCAGGGAAATACAATCTGTTACTTCTGCACAAAAGAAAAATCTTACAGATTAAGTATTCATTTGTGATATTTTGTTTAAACAGGATTAGAATGTTTTTATATTACCACCTGATCTACAAGTCTTGTGATATGTAATACAATGGTAGTTCTTAGGCTTATAATTATTCAGGGCCATGTTTATCCTTGCATGCATGTATGTATAAACACAGAAATTCAAACAAACAAGACATATGTGTATGAAGAGTGGCAGCAAGGCTTATGTTTAACTAGAAGCATCATTTCTGAAGGGTGACATTAGTTATATAAAATAATCAGAATTTACTTCCACCATGTCCACCACATTTTTCCCTCCTAAAAACAGCTACAGAAGTAAACACAAGTTGCAATAATGGACTGCCAATCTAAGTGTTCTCCCCATATTGTTGCTCTGATACAAATTCCTTCCTCAACAATAAAACACAAAGAAGAAAATATATAGATACAATGGATGCCTATATGACTTTCCTCTGCTGCTTATAGAAGATCTCAGTGAGGGCAGGAGCCACATGGATCAGGGCTGTATTATAAATGAAATGGTTAGAACCTTTTACTGGTCTATATATTGGCTCACATGAACAAAAATCCTTTATTTCCAGGGCTCCTGTTTGCATAGAGCTCTGATGGCAAACCTTGGCACTCCAGATGTTCTTGGACTTCAATTCCCAGAAGCCCAAGCCCCCTGTGAATGCACATGAATGGGTTTACTGTGATTCATCCGGCCCATGCCACCCTTGTTGCTCCCGAAAGTGGAAGCCAAATGCGCCCGTATGAGGGCAGTGCGGGCTGGATGAATTGCAGTAAACCCATTTGTGTGGATTCACAGGGGGCTTGGGCTTCTGGGAATTGAAGTCCAAGAACATCTGGAGTGCCAAGGATCACCATCACGGGCATAGAGAATGTAAATGGAACCAGAATTCTATTTCCCATAGTCACATTGATCTCTGTGTACAGCAGATGATGAACAAGAAGCAAAGGTCTGGGACCCTCCTTGAAATGTGTGAGAACTCTGTAAGCGATAAGTGCATAGGGCTATCAAATCTACTCTGGTCTTAAAATAGAAAACTTGTGTTCTACCTCCAGTGTAGAAGGACTAGTGATCAGCATATGATAGCAGGAGGAGAAGACACTATGTAAATAAAGCACTGGCTTTTACTGGTGCATTACAGGGATCAGACCTAGTACCTCCAACAAGCTCTGGAGCTAAGCTGTGGGTCAAACTAAATGTTGTAGATAAAATATATGTTTTTCAGACCACATGAATGAAACACTGAAATCAAACTAAGTGAGATCGAGCCTACCTTTTTCCGAGATTGATTATAGCTGGGGTGATCAACTTTGGTGCCCCAGGTGTTCTTGGATTTCAATTACCAGAAGCCCAAGTAAGCACACCTGTTGATCAGGGCTTCTGTGAATTGAAATCCAAGAACACCTGGGGCACCAAGGTTGGCCACCTCTTGATTAAAGCTTGCCATACTCAAAGTGCTTCCTTACCACAAACATTTACAAATATGTTCTTACCAGCATGCAGGTAAGCTAGATCAGGGTTCTCAATATCGGCATGTAGTTCCTTCAGATGGTTGCGAAATTCGACTGGAATATTGGTGCCATATTCACACTTTGGGCAGTTATACATTTTTACTCCTTCATGTTTGCCCGTGTGCAGGATGTGCTTCCGGATATTCTCAGCACAGTTGGACCTGAGGGAAAAATAACAAGGTTATATTATATATGCAGACCCGTACACTGAACTGAAACATTGTTATAAAATGGCCATCTCCCCCTCTGTAGCCTTCTGAATAACTTGCTATTATATGACTGATATTGACATTCTACCAAGTCTTCAAAGAAAATACATGTTACGAGAAATATAGCTATCATTCTAAATGCATTTTAAATACATTTTTAAAATCATCAATTTTTCAATATTAAAGCTAATATATTTGGCATGGGTGTGTACACATGTTTCAGAGCAAATGTATTGTTTTTTGAATGGATATTAAAAATGGGTTTGGGAACATTGACTGCTTTTCCATAGAACATGACACAAGAGTATAGCAGGAGTTTTAAAACACCACAGAAATAAGATAAAATACAGCTTCAGATTAATCTTTCATTATAATCTGCATTCTTGCTATAAATTTTAAGGCAGACATAAAGGAATGATCCTGTCTTTTATCAAGTAATCAATGGACTACTTAGATGGATTCAAAAAAGATGTCGTGACATTGGATAGGATTGTTGAATAATGGAAAGTGACTAATAGGGTGTTGCCAAAATATCCAGTGACAAAAGTACCCACAAAGCAATCATGACATGTTATAAGGGGTTCTGTATTTCCACTTTTTAAGATTCCTCTGAAAAGCTTACAGAAACTGCCTATTCACTTTGGCATTTTAAATTTTGAGGTTTCCCAGTAAAAGATAAGGAAGGTGAACCTTACCTCATATCAATTTCCATTAATTCCAATAAAATAAGTGTGGCATACTTCTTGTTGCATCTCATATCTTTCTCAAAGGCACATCCCTACTCTCATGTTGGAGACTATAGAGCAAGGTTTTAAGTCACAGAAAAGTTCCATTCACAATCAACCAGCCATTCATAACATCAGCAACGCGGAAGAGAGGGCACAGCAGTACTCATGCTTTTATTGGGCTTCTCAAAAGCAACTGGTTGGCCACTATGTCAACAAAATGTTACACTAGATAGGACTTTGTTCTGACCCAGCATAACATTTAATATAAAAGTCTGTAATGCTATATAATTCCTTAGATCCATCATTATTCTTCTTTTGCTGTTCAGTTCCACAGTTTATTCCGACCCTTTGCGACCCTATGAACGATTGCCCTCCAGGCACCTCTGTCCTCCACCATCTTCTTCAGCCTGCCCAGCTCTGTGCACATTTCTTTTACAATACAATCTAGCCATCTCATTTTTGGCCGCCCCCTTCTTTTGCCCTCCACTTTTCCCAGCATCAAGGCTTTCTCAAGTGAATCCCCTCTTCTCATTTGATGTCCAAAGCACTTTAGCTTCATTTTTATTTATTTTATTTGTCCAATTTGTTATCCCGCCCCAATTAGGTAAACCCAACTCTGGGAGGCTTACAACACTATCAAAAAAAGAAGAAGAAGAAGACATGACTTAAAACAACAATACATAGTAAATAACCAGCCAATCTGGCACTCCGACCTGCTTTATTATTTGACCTTCTAAGGAGCAATCAGGGTTGATTTCTTTTAGGATCGATTTATTTGTTCTCCTCGCTGTCCAGAGGACTCTCAAAACTCTCCTCCAACACCACATTTCAAAGGCATCTATTCTTCTGCACTCAGCTTTCCTAATGGTCCAGCTTTCACAACCATACAATACCATAATTATCATAATTCTTCTAGTTTCACAAAAAAGAAGAAGCAAAGATAGGAAGTCAGAAATAGAACCTAAGTCATCAGCTCAACTGATTGCTAATCATATAGGCCAGAGATTCTCAACCTGTGGCCCATGGGCCAGATGCTACCTGTGGCACCATTTTATGTGGCCCCCACCGCCTCCACCACACCAGGAAGTGCCATGTGGTGTAGGAAGGGCAAAATGGCTGTCCGCCCTTGAAGCTGTCTGAGGAAGCATGACCTGGCCCCTGGCTTTAAAAGGTTGAGAACTTGTGAAATAGGCATTTGCTGAAGTTCCTCACTTTACTACCGTGTAATATCTGGAATACCATTAGTTGCATACACCTTCTTGAATAGACAGGGATTGAATTAAATGACCCTTCATGTAATTTCCAACTGCACATTTCTATGATCTACTCTTCATGTACATGGGCCCTTCACACTACAGCTCCACAGAAGAGTTGTTAATTGTGATGCACTGCTTGAAACATGCCTCATATCTCATAGGGTTCCATGGCACAGAAGAAAACTTTGGGCATTCAAGTCATAGGCCTGTCTAGTTTTGTTGTATTTCTTATCTTTCTAACTAGCTGAGATCCGTATTTTGTCTATAGGCCAGAACACTGATTACACATGTGTAAAAACAACTATTGTTTTGAGAAAGTTCTTCTCTGTTACCTGATTGGCTAAGAGTAAATCACCTGATCAGGTGACCATTTTGGAGAACAGTTAGTTAGTTCGTATTTGTCTCTCCATGGATTAAGACCTGGTCTGGCTTATGGATCTGTTATTTCTCTTTTTTCACTATGATTACCTAACGAACTGATACTGTTTTTACTGGACTGAACTCATGGTTATGACCCTCTAATCTGAGTTTTTTTTAATGGACTTTACTATCAATGAACCTGGAGAATAAAACAGCTGTTTCTCTCTGAAGATTGTTGTTTTTCTTATCACACACACACAAGGCAACTTGGCGGCACGCTACTAGAAACCTCCTTTTGTTTTGCTCTATGTTCAAAGGGCTTACTGCCTGAGCATAGTAAGAGTTCCTTTTTAATCTCCTCGGTTCTTTCAGAAGTGGTGAGGCAAGGGTTAAGTTCCAGTAATGAGCATGAGGCTCAGAAACCGATAAGGAGGTGCCCTTGTGATGGGACAACCGATTCATATGACAAACCTCAATGCCTATGGGAAACTCTTAAGCAAGACAGGAGCACAACAGCAACTCCTGCTTACCACTTTTTTAAAGGGTTGAAATCAAAGCCAATGCTTGAAGCTTTGGCTATAGGTCTCAGACTATAGACCATGTTGCCAGGAGCAGATTCATGTGCTAAACAGTTTCCCCACACACCAGCAGAGCATTTAAAGATTATTCATATGGCTCTGATCCAACAATCTGAATATGTTCCAACACACAAAGGGATGTTCCATGCTCATAAGTTTCCATTTGTTTTCATATTAGGAGAGCAGAATTTATGCAGAACAAATAATCCATAGAACTGCCTTTCTATAAAATCAAATGGAAGAGCCCTGGTGTGCAAAGTATCTCTATATGGCAGTGATGGTGAACCTTTTAGAGACCGAGTGCCCAAACTGAAACCCCAAACCCACTTATTTATCACAAAGTGCCAACATGGCAAAAGGGGAGGGAGGAAGCGCTCCTACTGGGCTACCAGGCAGAGGGGTGGGGTGAACTCTGTGCTGGGAGAAGAAGTGCTTCCTTTGGGCTGCTGGGCAGAGGGGCAGGATGAACTCTGTGCTGGGGGGAGGGAGGAAATGCTCCCATTGGGCTGCTGGGCAGAAAAACAGGATAAACTCTGTGCTGGGGTGATCATATGGGTGCCAACAGAGAGGGCTCAGAGTGCCACATCTGGCACACATACCATAGGTTTGCCACCACTACTATATGGGTATCTTATTCCTGAACATGCAAAGAAATCCTGAATCATGATTTTTGGAGATTTGAAGAAATATATCTGAGTGTTTTACAGGTCAACTGCTATTGCTTTCTTCTCAGCTTTAAGCATTTTCAGGTGAAGAACATGAATTTGTAAAGTGCTTTAAAAATTATCAAGGCATGCAGAACAATAAAATCAAGGTAAAAGGTGTGAATATATGTCAGAGAATAACATAAAGGAAGCCAGCAAGAAAGAAATAGTAGAAAAATAACTGAGCGTGCATCTGGGTGTCCAGGAACTTTAAGAGCATTCTGAACATTTTGAAGAGGCCTTTACTAAAATGACAGGTTCCCTAAAATATCTGCCAGAGGTAGGTTGATTAAATGTAGGAGTTCAATGCTATCTCGTATGAGGTGATCATATAAAATTGATATTTGCCTTATGGTGCTGTCTAAACTTACCTTCTGTCATGGACATCTGCTATATAATAACACGCTTCCAAAATATCAGAGTAGACACCTATTATTTTCATAAAAATTTAAACGGAATTACTGGTCCTCAGATCTCAAACAATTTCCCACAACTAGGCACTGCTACTTGAGTGCTTAAGAGCAGTAGTTTTACAGAGTGAGTTCTTAACAAAAATAGAAAATATAATCACAATGATTGTTTATACAGCTACTTTTTATTACATATTGGCTCAAATCCAATAGTAACCCACAATTAGAGTAGGCTCACTAAATCAGTGGGGTTTTAAGTTCTACTGAGTCAATGGGCTCTTACTATAGTTGTGACTTGCTACTGGATTTCAGTCATTGTGTAAAATAGTAAAAATGAACAAGGGCTATCATACTAAATATTTGCAGACTTCCTCAGGTTTATATACTGTTCTTGCTGTTTTCAAACTTTAGTCGAAGCATTGCTGAATTCCACTCTTAAACATTAAAGACTTCTTTGAAAGCTGAAGGGTGTGTGTGTGTCTTATTAACTGATGTCCTTAGTTGCGGGCTTGGGTTTTATGATACTAGTAGCATCATCTTCTCTTTTTATTTACAGACTTCTAACCATGAGGCAATAATGTAGTGGCTTAGTGATTAAGACGCTAAATTTGACAAATGGAATGTTGGCAGATCAGCAGTTCGAGACCCGACTACTGCATGATGGAGTAAGCTTCTTCTCCACTGCCAACCTAGCAGTTTGAAAGCAATTGTAAGTAGATAAATAGGTACTGCCTCAGTGGGGAAGGTAACAGCAATCCATACGATCCGGTGTCTAGTCATGTCTGCCACATGACCATGGAAATGTCTGTAGCTGCAGACAACACTGGCTCTTTGGCTATAAACAGAAATGAGTACCACACCCTAGAGTCAGATATGACTGGCTTTTGAGCAAGGACAACCTTTACCTTTACCTAATCTTGAGGCAGGTTTAGTAAACATAGACTTTTTAGTTTTGTATTCTAGAAGTAACAGTAAGATGCAACATTATCTTTACCCAGAGTTGGATGAGTGCTTCCAAGTAGCATAAATCAGTTTTTAAAAGCCTGACTACATCCCCCTGTAAATCTAGACCAGGAGTGCCCAAACTATGGCCTAGGGGCTGAATGCGTGCCCTGACACAAATTCATCTGGCCCACACCACCCTCACCACTCCCAGAAGTGGAAGTAAAACACGCCCGTATGGGCACATTTTACTTCCGCCTCTGGGAGTGACAAGGGTGGTGTGGGCTGGATGAATTAGCATCAGGAGCAGATCCGGCCCTCAGACTGTAGTTTGGGCGCCCCCAAACCACATGACTGGTCCGTGGCCTGAAAAGTCTGGGCACCCCGATCTAGACCAATACAAACTGAAATGTATACAAATCATCTCAAATTTCTTGATGCTGAAAGCTACCAGAGATCCTGAATGGTCAATGAGCTCCCTGCATTACAGCAGAATTGTGAGAAAGAGCAATAGATGGAGAAATACTGGACAACCCAACATCTTTGATCAAATGAGAATTAATTTTTTGAAAAGGATTAACATGTGGGATTCTGAGTAATGCTGCTCACAAGAAAATCTCTTTATCTTATTCCTATCACTTACAAAGGCCTAATGCTGAACCACACTCTTAGATCACATGCCCTACCTTTTCACCCTCACGTACACACCTTGCATCCACAGGAAACTTAATTCATTCTGCCGGATATCCTGCATAAGCCACTTTCATGTTTGTATTTGGTGGTCATATCCAGGGATTCTATAGATGATTTTTTTTAATCCATCTCAATTAATATGGTCATTGGTTACATTCTGCCCTATGATCTACTGAATACCAGTCCAGTTTTGTCACACTGATAATCCATTCTTCTACAGAAGACAGACGTAACATAAGAAGAGCAAAGTCTGTTCTGTTCTTACTGGCATGTCTTGCTGGAGATTTTGAGGAGGATGTTCTATTTTGGTCATTAATACATGGGGTGGAACTCTGCAGAGGTAAAAAGCCTAGAAGACGCAAAATATGTATTTCTTCTTCCTCTTGTACACATAAGTAAAAGAGTGGACAAATGGAAAATTTCTATTTCTTTCCTTTAAAGGGTTTTCTTTTCATCCCTTAAGTTAGTTAGTAATACTTTAGACTAGAGTGCAGCCTTGCATTTAGAGCATTATTCTGTTTTGCACTTCAGTGTCATGACTTATGTCTCACTAGCTGAATGTCCCTTTATCTGGGTAGATGGTGGGAGGAACTGAGACAACTGTCAGATTATTTCCCACCCATTTGTTACTTGTGTTGAAAGAACTGCTGCTTTCTCCCTTTCCTTTACATTTACCAAGAAGACATTGTGTATTATATTCAAACATGAAGGGGCTGAGGATAGAAAACAGAAACAATTATGTATTTATAACCAAACTATACATCTAGTTGAGGTGCCACTTAAGAGGCTGAAATCTGATTAGACTGTCTGTGGAAGAAAATTGTAGGGTTTGAACCTCTGTTCTTCCACAGGGAGTGACTTCTTACTTGTTGAGAAAGAAACCAGCAAAAATTCCACAATAAGAAATATTTGCACCATCTTATTTTAACTGAGAACCAGCAAAAGCACCCATGATAAGACTGAAATAGTGGAACTGGGCAACTTATCAAAAGTGATAAGTTCTTCTTTTCATCTTGCCTTCCTAGTGAGAATTACCAATATCCCTGTACAGCCAGAGGTAGACACACAGGAAGGTTACTATAGCCAACCTTGAAGATTTCCAGACAGCCTAAACACAAGCTTGCATTACATTAGAAATGCCATGCAATCAAACAGAGCTGTATAACTCAAATGTGCAGAATCAATGACAATACCAAGCAAAACAAAGCTACATACAAATGTTGATATTCACATATTTTAACTTCTTCTGACACCCCCTTGTTTCACAAGGAAAATAATCAAAACCTGGCTGGAATTAATACTGACAGTATTGGAGTAACATGCTACTGCATCATGGTTACAATGCTTTCAGCTTTTCTGCATTTGTAGCTTTGCAAGGTTTCTTTCCTTCGTTCTTTTATGACCTATTTGTTATGACATACAGTATGTGTGACAGATGTCCAATGCTGGCTGCTATAAAATAGCAGAGGCCTCTAGGGTAGGAGCTAGAACCTGTGCATCAGTGCTGAAATGCTTCAGAAAACTGATAAGTTATTACTCTTGTCCCACTACCCCTTCAGCAAAAGTTGCAAGTCCAAATGGCCACTCTGACCACATATACATTCATACTTACTCTTCTAGCACACTGGTCTCCCCAATGTAAAACAAACCCCAGTTACTACTGTAAATATGAAACAGAGCAAGCGTTCACTCTTTTAAATGAAATACAAGAACAAGTACTCTTTTGGAAATTAGCCAAAATGCAGAAAAGTACACAAAACTGAATGTGCATAGCATTCAGAGCTAACCAGAAACAAAGGTGGCTCAGGACTAGTGAGTTCTGAAAAAATGGTTATGTGGTCTCGTAAACATATTGAATTTAAGAGATTAGATTTAAAAGATATACACAAGTTGCTTCCAGGAACTGAAGTCTTCTTTTCTTCTCCTTTGACAGTTACTGGAGTCTGTTTTCTTTAGAACTGTATTGATTGAAGCATTAAACTTGACCCAATGCTCCAAGAGCATGCTTCGTCCTATAAGACTGTTTGCCAACACTATTTCATTTATCAGGATACTCCAAGAAAGACCCTGTAAATCAGGGGTGCCCAAACTATGGCCCGGGGGCCAGATCTGGCCCTGACACCAATTCATCCAGCCCCTGCTGCCCTTGCCGCTCCTGGAAGCAGAAGTAAGACACACCCGTATGGGTGTGCTTTACTTCTGCTTCATGGAGTGGTAAAGGCAACACAGACTGGATGAATTGATGTTGGGGGCCGGATCCGGCCCATGGTCCATAGTCTGGGCACCCCTGATTTAATCTGAGAAAATGGCAGCCTACAAATCTATCTCATCCTGTTGCAAAACAGATTGCAAGGCACGTTTTACTTCTACTTCCGGTGGGAGGAACCACATGACCGGCCCGCTGAAACACATGACCAGCCTATGGCCTGAAAAGTTTGGGCACCCCTGCCATAAATGATCACACAAGCATCCACCAGTTAGGTCAGACAGGCACACTTCACAGAAAATATTAAGCATACATTTAGCAACTAGCTCCTAAGGTTATAAGATTTGCGTCGTTCAAATAACTGTAGCGTCTATATTCTAAAATCTGATCTCCTGGAACAGAGATGAGAGCTCACTCCATCGTACAGCACTCGGGACTTGACCTGCTGACTTTTCAGTCTTCAAATTCAGCATCTTAACCACTAAGCCATGGCAGTCCCAAGTTGATGTAGGTTAGGACTCACCTATTTGAAGTGCATCTTAGTGCTTTTTAACTTCATTTTTTGTATTTCTCTCCCTCTCTCTCCTTGCTTGTCTTAGTGAAGAGGCCTCTCCCTTCCTTCCCCTGTTAATTTCTTTTCATCATTTTCTTTTTGGTATAGTGATGCATTCAATTCCCCAAGCCTACTCTCATATTCTGATGGGGTACATTTCAGATCAGATTTTCAACTTAATATGCTATATGTGAGAACTAAGCTAAGGTGCTAGGGCTCCATGCTCCAGGTACCCAGATTACAAAGAACATTACGGGTGCATTCAAAGAATGAACGTGACATAAAAACTTTTAAAATATCCCTATTTTTAGAATACATTGGGTCTTACAGAAACAACATTAATAAGCACCACATATTGCTTGGGGCAGTGCCTAGAAAGTATAGTAATCATTAAAGACTTAAATACATGAAAAAGAGTCCTAATACCAGTGATCCACAACTGATAAAGTGTGTTGTATGTTCATCTTCCTAGTGAAAGCACTTCATGAAGTGGTGCTACAATATGTCTTTTACTAAGGATTTCAGGATCACAACTAGGCAGGAGTTTTCTGTTCTAAATAGTACTTCTTTAAAAAAGGAATCAAATCTTTCTGCTGGATTTAAAAAAGAAAACAAAATGTGGTATTTTGGAAATAGAAGCCAAGAAAAATGGGCATTACTACCTGAACTTTGTAGAAGTGTGCTAGTATAGATGCCTTCCAAATAAGAATGCAGAGGACAAACCTTTTAAGGGAATAAGTGTTCTTCTTTGCAGAAAGATCTGTTTCAAAACATTGTTTAACAGCTTAGCACATTCAAGTGATCTCATCAGCCACTGTGGGATTAAACAGCTGCTTCAAATGATATTAAAAATGAGGTGAAATTTACACAGTAGACCTAGGACTCACCTATTGCTTAAAATTTGGCAAGGGAAGGGGAAGAATTTACCGTATATGCCGGTGTACAAAACGACTGGGTGTATAAGACGACTCCCCAATATTTCCACTCAAAATATAGTTTGTTATATACTCGCTGTATAAGACTACCCCCTCTTCCGCACACCTTCCACACACCAAATAAAACTTAAAATAACATCAGATTTGATTTCAACATGTTAATTTATATTCAAATACTTATGACATGCAGAAAAACTGTCACAAGGCTGTATGTTATCAAACATGTACAGTAAACATAAAACAGTGCAAGTTTATTAAACGTAATTCACCAAAGACAATTCACTAAAGCTGAATGAAACAATAAACCTATGGGAGCTGCCATGCTGTTTGTTTTTTAATCTGTTAACCAAACTGGAACTGTCAATGATAGAAGGAAGGTAACAAATAGAGGGAGAGAGCAAGTGCCAGGCAAGTCTCTAGCAAGTTTGCTGGCGTGACAGTTTCCCTTTAAAAGCCTTCAAACTCCTGTTCGTCATCTGATATTAAAAGTTGTTATCCGATCCATCCCATAGAACCTTAATGTTATTCAATGCAATTCTCCTCCCCAGATTGCTTAACGTTATGCGATTTAAGCGTTATCCGAGGTAAACGTTATCTGAGGTAAATGTTATACGAGGTATTACTATATTTTATTCAACTGAAGTGCACCCGGTGTATAAGACCCCCCCTCCCACTTGGAGGCATATTTTTCAGGGGTAAAAAGTCATCTTATACACCATCATATACAGTAGTAATCTTTCACAGCACTGCAGTGGCTTAGTGGTTAAGACCCTGAGCTTGGAGACTGGAAGGTCAGGATTTGATACCCAAGTGTTCCATGGCGGATCTTGGGAACATTAAAGGAGCCTCATTCGGGCATCCCCTGAGTGGAGTTTCTCCAACAAAAATCTTTTCAACCCAGAGTAATTTCTGACACAAAATTTATTTATTGAAATTTTGTTTCCTACCAACTATTTTAGATTGCATTTATCCAAAACAAAATACCATTTAATTAATTTTTTTTAAATTCCCAAATGGCCAAGTTGTGCCAGGACAGGTTTTGTCATTTTGTGGATTTGTCCTGAGGAACATACAAAGCATACTCGCTAATTTAAATGTGCAGATGGAGTTCATGAAAGGCCCTAGATTCAGCATGCAGAAGAAGGACTCAACTTTAGTGGAGTCAGAAATGATGGCAACACACCCTGAAGGCTGCCTGTCAATCCTGCAGGCAGATGGTACTTCTTCCAAATGGCCCTTTGTGTCAGTTCCTTCAGCCGCTCTAG
This sequence comes from Furcifer pardalis, assembly GCA_030440675.1. Lineage (NCBI taxonomy): Eukaryota > Metazoa > Chordata > Lepidosauria > Squamata > Chamaeleonidae > Furcifer > Furcifer pardalis. The sequence goes on along the minus strand of CP126891.1, from coordinate 110,094,792 downwards.
TAGCAGACATAGCTCCCTAGAGGGAAAGGCCTGTTGGTCTACTGCCTGGTTGAGTGTCCAAAGCAGTACTGTCTTTATCACCTCTACTCAAAATGATTATTTCTCATTGCGATTGTGCAGCCTTCCCCCCATCTTGTGTAACAAGAGAAGGGATAGAAGTCTTTCTACTTCTGCCCCTTTCATTTCTCTGGCACAGTTTCATTTTTTGAGTACAAACTCAGTTCATCCAAGGTTGAAACATGTATATTTATTATGGGACATTTATTTTCTGATTTTGAAAGATATTTTTATGAAATAATTACAAAATATGCTGTTTTTATTTCTCACTTATGTAACATGACATTGAATTACAAAATATATATTGGTTAGGGCAGGGTGCCCAAACTATGGCCCGGGGGCCAGATCCAGCCCCCAGGCTGTAAAAGTGACCAGCTCCCTGAACCATGTGACTGGCCCACGGCCCGAAAAGTTTGGGCACCCCTGGGTTAGGGTATCATTGTAAGAAAACCATCATGCTTGCCTTCAGAGTTTTCACCGTATTTAAAGATATCCATTATTCTCTTTGAGTCTTCTAAGTTGTTTTTTCAAAGATAAACATATATACAGCAATGTTCTCTGGGATGTGCCAAACTACTCCACCTCACAGTGTCTCTTGCTTGCTGGCATGCAAAAGCACACTATTAAATATGAGATAACTTAAAAGAAAGTAGCAGTGCTCTCGTGAACCAAGAGTAGCACAATCAGGCCATATGATATCAGCTTGAGGAACAAAATGGACACCAAGTCATAAATGAGAAGAAGCATACAGTGGTACCTCACTTAAAGAGCATAATGTGTTTCACAGGATTGCTCTTTAAGTGATTTTGTTCTGTAAGTGAAACACCATTGTAAGTGGCCAATTGTGACTTCGGGGGGGGGGGGATTGTGAACCCTGATTTAGTTTTTGGTTGGTTTGGTTGTTAAGTGAGGTGGCCATCCAGATAAATTCTGCTCTTTAAGCGAGTTACTCTCTAAGCGAGGTGCTCTTTATGTGAGGTTTTACTGTACTTGCTTTGATAGAGAAATGGGACATCCTGCACCCAGCACTTAAACACTCCCTATATGTTTTTAAACAATCACTTTTGAAATTAAAGTGTCACAAATAAATTCCTGTCGCTGGTACCTTCGCTGGACAAGCTATAAAACACAATGTGGACATTTGAAACCAAGGCCCCCTAATTTTAGTCCAGCATTCTAACCACTGAACTGTGCTGGCCATTTTTAATATATACTTGCCAGTTTTTCCTACACAAACCTTATTCAGCCACCAATAAAATAAATTAAATACTAGGACTTGCCAGCTAAACACCTTTTTGATATATGTTAGAGCATTAGGAGGAAATATGCAATGTGGATACAATTTGTTATCCATGTTTCATCTAACCTTGCAATTCATGGACTCTCACACACAGTTTCACATTCAGATCCATTATACTAAGTAACAATACTTAAGCAGGTAAGAAATCTGAATATATTCACTAATGGAAAAAAATAACTAACTGTTTAAGCAATAAATGACTGAAATGTGACAAGGTCATCCAAGATATAAGTGAAATTTATATCAAGAACAAGATAGAATTAAATCACAGTCAGAGATTCAATTTTAATGTAGACAGGTAGGAAAAGAGACAATGTAAGAATGAGTTTAGGGCAGATAGCAAGATAAAGGGTGGGGACAGAAGAATACACATGCCAGTAGAAATCTAGGACAAATACACTTGAGTGAGGAGTGGTCCTATTTATGAAGGATGAATTCCCCTAGGCTCATTTTAAGATTAAGCTTAATTTTGTTGAACTCTGCTGCAAAATAGTATACTCCATTGCAGCTTGATAACATCATCAATGGAACAAAAGGATTTCCAAATTATTTCCCTATAGGTCGCTCAAAATTGCTCCCTTTTCATTTTCTAGGGTCCAAATGCTTAGGATTTTTTCATGGTCCTGTCCAGGCACCAAGATGGAAGGAAAACTTTCTCTGATAGCAAGAGCCAGAATAAAGCGCTAGAAACAGGACAGCACTGAAGGGAAAGAATTTTATTTTATAGATCAAATTGTGTTGGGAACTGGAAAAACTAGCAAAATAACAAGGAAAGGAATAGTGTGAAGCAGTTCTTTTGGATAATTTTTTTAATGTTTCAAAAATAGTTAACATATGGAGGGAGGGTTGAGGAGGGATAAAATATTAAACCTATTTCCAAAGCATCTTCTTCACATTTATGTGCTGCTATAGAAGACTTACTATGTTGCTCCATTTTTATTTTTTATTTTTGACAAGCATCTTTTCCTGCTTTTGACTCTGATCCACATATGTTCCCTTTTTACTTCTATGATCTGTCCACTTAATAGTTTTGTTCTTGGGATTTCTGGTTCACAATAACTTAAACTGTTTTACAAGTTTAGAAACTAGTATTTCACATTTGGAAAGGAAGAGGGAACTCGAATGGACCAGAGACATTAAATGACAGGAGACAGAGACCATTGAATTTATTAAATAATCCCTTTCTGTTTCAAGCACAAAAATGACCTGTGCAATCTTTTTAAATATAATAACTGGGTTCATTGTGGAGTCTCCACAAGGCTTCTCTTTGTCCCTTGTAAGTCTCTCAAATGTCTTGTTTTAAAGGAATATATAGTACTCCCGGAAGACATTTTCCCATTTCTATTCTCTTCAACTCCTGTGAGCCCTTGTTCTGTGTGATAAGGCAATCTCCTTCGGGATCTGAGCTGTGTAGTTTCGCACCACGAGTGACAAGGACTCGACTTGAATAACTGCTGTGCGCAGGTTGTAATTATGTCAGCTAGAGTGTTGAACAAGGGGACTGATTAATGTGAGCCCCAGTCCAGGCACAGTCCCTATCAAAACCTTCATGCAGGCCAAGCAAGTGGGGATGGGTTAAAGCAGAAAGACAAAACATGCTGTATTGTCTATGATAGATGAATTGCTCCAACAGTCTTCAGGTAGATGTTCCAGGACAGTATAATATACAATTACTCTGCCTTATCACCTTCCAAGGGACAATAAAGCTTCCTCCTTCTATAGCTCATGCGAGTGAAGGCAAAATTAGTTTTACTTTTACAACTCTCACTTATCATGTTGCCTTGATTGTGCTTTTACAGCTAAAGAAAACATATATTCTGCTTTTAAACTAAAAAAGGTCCTTTTAGTATATATATATATATATATATAAACAAATCAGAGAACTCATTTGAAACTATTTTGCATCAGAGCAATGGAATTCCTGAAGCCTTGGAGAAGACAAAGCTCCCCTTAAAGGGACAGCATTGTCCTGCTTAATGCTGCCTCACATTCACAAATTCATATGCATTTTTTCTGCAATAATTAGCACTCTGACATTATACTTGGATTCACAAATGCTGTTTATAATCCATGCTGAAAGGACCAAGACATCATTTTACTCCTATAAAAACACTCCAAAAAATAAGATGACAAAGGTAACTGATCTACACTACTATTCTCTTCCCCCACCCCCAACGTGATAGCAGTGTTAGTCTGTTGAAACAAAAAACAACAAAGTCCTGTGGAACTTATAAAATTAACAGGTTTTATTTGGCATAAATAAATTTGCATATTTTGTGGAATCTATGAAGAGGAAAAACACACCAAATGAAGTCATATTTGAAGAGAAATATTTTGTTTTCTCAATCACTAATTATACGAATTGAAATATGTTTCAGAAACTGTAAGGATTTTAGTTGAGTCAAGATAAAGTTATTACTGCAGTAACAACGAAGGTCTGACAAATGTAAAGCTAAAGATATATCTGCTCTTGTGTAGTACAGAAGTGCATCAACTACAATATGTAAAATAACAGACTCCTTTAGGATGGCCAATGCACCCTACAGTACCACAGAATATTAACAACAATGCTTTTAGTGGGACCGAAGTGGCTCTCTTCCAACTCAATTCCCATGAAATGTGGAGAAAACTTATTTTGCAATTTACTACAGTTGCAGCCATAAGAAAGAGTATAGCACCCAAGCACTGGTGTCTTTGTGAAAAGCTGGTATAGTATTGTAGAGTTAGGGACTAGGGCTCAGGGAACATGGGTTGGCCATGGAAACTCACAGGTGGGGGGGTTTCAATGATAACACCACTCAGTAAATATTTCACAATCTTTGAAAACCCTATTAGGGTCACCATAAATCAGAAATGACATGATGTCACGTAACATTGTTTGAGGAAGTAGAAAGGAAAATGTGAATTACTGGATATTTAGGCTGACATAATGTGGTGCAGGGAGAAGTTCCTTTGTCTTTTGAGATAATTTTTAAGGGTAACCAATAGCCCACTGAATAGTGATACAGTGGTCTCCAAAAAGATAAGGTGGCATAGTAAGTTACAGATGAGTACTGTACTTAGGGGAGAGCACTGGCCCAACTATTTTGGAAGGTAAGCTGTTGAAGAGTGGTACTTTTGGACTGTGACAAAGGTTATAGCCAGAAGTTACTCAAGCCTACAAATGGGTTCTGTAAATCAAACCAGTTACTGTTTTAGTGCAATGATCCATGTATGGCTGTAGACATCTATTAAATATGGAGACTGTTGCAGCATCTCATTTGTGCTTAACATTCCTGATTTAGACATTATATACAGAGGAGATTAAAAGGGAATCAATAAGGCCACAAAGGTTTATCTTCCCAAACCACTAGCCTCTGAAGCTAACTATATGAAAAAATATTATCTGGTTTTTATTTAGCTTAGTTTGATTTAATTGCTTCCCACTTCTTGACATATGGTCTTCTAGTGGCAGCTGAAATGAAATGAGACAGTAGTGGATGGAAAGGTAATGCACTCAAATTATAGAGGTTGCCACAACTAAACAATAATGAAGAGACCTGAGGCCTTTATCCATGGACATTGCAAGAAAGCAGAGGAGGCAAAAGGGTTCTTAGGCTAACAAATTATCTCACACTGGGTTAGCAATGTCATCATTCTGCTGTGGTTGTCTCACAATATGCTCCAGGATAGATATTGACTGCTCCACCCCCAACCCATTCATTGCCAGAGGTGGTCTCAGTGTACCAACATCAGGAGCAGCGTGCACATCTCTTTAGTGGAATGTGCAAACTTGCCCTGAATTGTTTGAAAATGTGACTGTAAGAGAGATTTCTCTACCCTTGTTGTCTGGTGTGCCTTTGAACGGAGGGATAAGCAGAGAGGCCATTTAACAAGTTATAGGAAATGTCAGCAGAACAGAACTCTGAGGCATTCCTTCATTAACTTGATTTTTCACAACGAGGAAAAGTGCTTCCCTAAATAAAAACCACTGAGACTGACCAATACTGACGTAACACACAGACTGCTATGGGCCTACAGTTCTAACCAGCAATGTTCATCCAGAGATATAACTCATAATAACACGTTATAACTGAAGACTTTGAGGCTCTTGGAGGTTTAATAGTGAGGTAACAAGTCTTTGGAACACTTCAAATGGGGGAAACCATCACAGAGCTGCATAAAGGAAGTAATGTCTTATGTGACATATCTTCAAATACTGCAACAGATTTTCATCAAACATGAATTCATTTTTAAGTCACTGACATTAATTAATACTTCATCTTTAGATGCAATGGGTCAGATGCTACTTTCTGTATGCCATCAGCCTGAAAAGAGAATTTTCTAATGTTGGGATTGGTTCACCATTCCTCACAAAACAAATCAGCTGTTTTTGTCTAGTTGCACAATAACAGTAATTATGTGCTCTTTTAACTTATGGTGACCAGTCTCTATGATTATTATCTTCTACCTTTGGCTCCTTATTCACTTATCCATGGTTCCTGTGACAATCAGCGGTATCTTTTAGCATCCTCTAAGTCAGTGATGGCGAACTTATGGCATGCGTGTCACAGGTGGCACTTGGAGCCCTCTCCGTGGGCACCCATGCAGTCACCTCAGCACAGAGTTTGCCTCTCCCTTCTGCCCAGCAACCCAATGGAAGTGCCTCCTCCCTCCCCCAGCACAAAGTTCATTCCAGCCCACTGCCCAACAGCCCAATAGGAGTGCTTCTTCCCTCCCCCCAGTACAGAGTTTGCCATGCCCGTCTGCCCAGAAGGCCAATGGGAGTGTTTCCTTCCTCCCCTGCTGCAGTGTTGGCACGTTGAGATAAATAAGTGCATCTTGGGTTGCAGTTTGGGCACTCGGTCTCTAAAAGGTTCGCCATCGCTGCTCTAAGTAACCAAGATTCTTGGAAAATGGAGGTTACTCAGGGATATTACTTGGCTGCACTGCCTTGTTCTGGTCAGCAGCAATGAACATATAATGACCATACCCATTTCTTCCCTGTTTACCATGTTATGTGCCACTATTTCCACTCACTACCCAAATTCAAATGTTACAGGCAAAGTGAGTGCTTTCACTAGAGAGGTACATTAAGGAGGATTCAGCCTTTAAAACAGTCAAAAAAATAAATGGCAATTTAAAATACCTTTACAGCTAGATCTCAAAATGGCACTGCTGAGTAACAACTGCCTATCTATGATGCAATAAAACAAGTCTCTGGAAAGGCCCTAAGTCAACAGCCCTGCCTTGTCACCGCTAAAATTTACTAATTAGCCTGAAGGAGGTGAAAGGATGGATGTGTATGCTGTGGATGTAAATGTATAGATACCTTATTTTAAAAGGTTCTTGGTGGCATCATAAAGCGTGGCTTTGAAATGGTTTATGATGTCATCTAAAATGCCATGCTATATTTATAGACGCATAACACAAAGAGAAATTTTATAGCAATATAAACTGTAGAGCTTTCTGGACATGTATCTTAATAGCAATATTGCTGCAGAATATAAAAAGAGAGCACAGTAGTAGCATGCTGGCTGTTCAACTCAGGCAGGAAGAGGGGGAGAAGAATAACAGCTAGTCTCTGAATTTGATAACATGCCTTGAGAAAAGAGAAACACACCGCTGGGGGACACATTTGTCTGGTGAGTCATGGTTCATCTTCTGGTACTTCCTTGCACCACAGTGAAATAACTGCTTTTGGGGTAAAATAGCAGAAGATTACTTCCTCTATAGATTCCTGCTCAGCTGCAGGATTTCCCCCTCCCCCCTTATGTATTCAGTCCATGTGCTTATGGCAAACAAGGGCTACTGTAGCTGCAGAGAGTCAGCATTAGTTACTGGGAAGAAAAGCTGTCTCCTCAGCAACAGTGACAAGACAATGGCTAACAGCTAGGCAGGAGGAAGCCCAGAAATTTGCTACTTGAAAAGTAGGTTAACTATCTGTAAATATCCTCACCTTCTCCCACTCTCTCGTGCACAGGCTGTCAGTTCCTCCTCGCATTAACTCAACCTTCAAACTTCTTTTGAAAGTCACTGTTTCTTTGGAAGACATTTACCAACTAATAATTTTCCATGATGTGCATGTAACTGCACTGGGCAAACTGGATGGCTGCAACACTTTGCAGACTGGTGAAAACAATTTTATCACACATCTTCATTCAAGTCAGAAATTAATAAAAACAACATCTTGTCATCACTTTGGATAGGTTGTAGTCAATGATCTACCTTTTTGTTGTTGTTCAGTTGAACAGCTGAGTCCGACCCTTTGTGACCCCATGGGCCAGAGTATGCTAGGCTCCTCTGTCATCCACGATCCTCCTGAGTCTGCCCAGATCTACACCCACTGGGCCAACAATACTGTCTAACTATGTCATCCTTTGCCAGCTTCTTCTCCTTTTGCCTTCGATCTTTCCCAGCATGATTTGCCTACCAAGTTATTAATGAATACAGTAAAACCTTGGATAATGCTAAAACTTGGTTCCATAAGTCTTGGTGTTATTTGATTTTTAGTGTTATCCGATGCATGTTAAAGTCCTATGGAATGCATCGGATAACGTTAAAGCTCCATAGAGATACATTGTAATGCCAGGCTTTAGCGGTTGTTATCCGATGCATCCCATAGGACCTTAACGTTATTCAATCAAATTCTCCTCCCCAGATTACTTAATGTTATGCGATTTTAGCATTGTCTGAGGTAAACGTTATCCGAGGTATTACTGTACATCTCAATTCTTACCTCTATGAAACAATAATGTCAATTTTGCCTACTTATGTTCCTTCCTTATGACTCTGATTTTCCATTGGCCCAACTAATACATGTCTCTTTCTTCTAGCCCACATCTTACTGCTGTGTACCATGCTGCTCTACATATCTGAAACAGGACTCTCTCCTACGTTAATCCTATGTTGGCAGTCCAGGGTTTGATAAGTACATGAAAGAAGAACGGCTGCTCAGCAGCTACCACCTCATCACTACAGGAACTATTCATTATCTTCTGCTGATGTTGCTGTTACATTGAAGAAAGTGGGTGCATTTTAACCTTGTGTCTCAGCCGTGACCATTCTCCTTTTTGTTGACCCTTTATGTTGGCTCATAATGGAGTCTAGCTTCATAAGACCATTGCTCTTAGCTTAAATGACATACTGAGATCTCTTCACCACATTAAGATCAGCATCCACAAAAGGGCAACTGATGTGTTGACTACTAAATTATGTTTTACAGCCTTTACAATGTTAGTTGGCTACAAATTAGACCTACGGTTGATCAACAAAGCCAAAAAATTGGCTTCATTTTGGAAGTCCAAGCCAAAAGAAGAAGACCATTCTACATGGATCTTTCTGCTGCCTTATGAAAATATTTTTTAAAACTATTTCTGGAAATGTAAAACAACTCTAAAGGGCGATGAAATGAAATATAATTCACTTTTATGTCCCCTTTACACTTGGAAATAGGTTTGAAACAGTAAACTTTACTGTGATTACTACTGAAATCTTGATAGGGAAAAGAAAAACACAAGGCAAGTTTGCAACATTATCAACACAGAATTAAAGAATATACACAACTTCATTACATGGTAAAAGCTTAAATGCTTGGGGAATTATGCAAAAGTAGTACTATCAAAATATAGTTTGAGTTTTTCTTTCCAAGACTTGCTTTTCTATTATCAGTAGATAAATGAAATGCTAAGTACCTCTTAAGGGACTCTCCAGGGGTATTACTCACAGAATGACCATCCCTGCTTGGTCCTTTCATAACTGAGGACGGAGACTAAAAGAACCATATATTAAAACAAACATGTTTATTTTTATTCTTATTTGGAAGAAGGTTATTTCAAAACAGTTAGACTAATTACTCAGTAGTCTCAATGTTTATTTACTTTTTAATTATATTACAAAATAGATTTATATTCAGATATTTTATAGGCAACAGCAAGAAACATCTGTCTAATGATTCAACAATATCAGGGGGAAATGAAGTAGATTTGTTAAATGTAATTTCAAAAACATGTAATTGTTCTTCCTGGATATACAAATATTGAACGGAATTAAAATGTAAAGCTTTCTGATTATCCTTAAGGCTATATTCATACTAATTCATAATTATTACAAATAGTAAATAGTTGAAGTTTTAACTGAATAAATAAGCAACTTTTCAAGTTGATGAGACAAGAAAATATAAAATCTTGAGAGTGGTTTGCAGTAGAAGAATTTTTTTCTTGTGCCACATGGGAAACAACAAACTTTGGATATAGCAATTTGTAAATAATTTACCTGCAATTAAGTTATTAAAAATTATCTATAACTAGTACTTTAATTATTTCCTTTTTTCTAGTAAAAAAGTATAGATGACATTACAATTGCAATTAAGTGTTAATAAAGGAAACTTAATTCCTTTTATAGCGTGGCTATAGTACTTTTACAGCTATGACAATGTGACCTTGTGGGATGCCTTGGTGCTCTGCCATGGGTGCCAATGTGATGCCAAGGTGGATGAGAGGAAACTGTGTTTTATACCACAGACTACAAGTTTATAGCATTAAGATGCCTGTAGAAAGTAACTAATGGTACCAGTGTCAGTTACTTTTAAGAACAGGTAAAGAGTTTCTTTAAATATGTTAACTGTAATCGCCGTCGAATGCAACTCGTATCCGAGAATGAATTTTTTTTCCTGAAGCAGGAAAAATGCCATTAGCGTGAATTTGTTTAAGGTGGATTCCAGCTTGCCAAGAAGTGACCCACACACTACGATCTTGGAGCCATCCCCTGTGGCACACACGAAATGAGACATGCAGGATTCAACACCAGGACTGCAATGGACTGCCACAGCCTTGAGGATATTATCAAGGTGTGCCTTCCCAGCCAGTCCATCTGGCATGGCTTCTTCTACCTCTATGACCATCGAGAATCAGAGTTCCTACTCTGCATATTTTGCCGTTGGCCCAATATGATGGTTTCCAGTGGCATTTCCTCCACTGAGAGGGACCATCACCCTGCCTAAAGGGGCTCATCCACTTGTAGCTGTTGGCCCCTTTAGGGAGTCAGGTTAGTTAACTGCCATATGACACTTGACATTGAGTCACTGGCTGTACGGTCTACTCCATTACTGTAGTGGGATGTCTGGCCAGACAGTAACTGTAATAGTTAATAAATGTTACCATGGCCTATAAACTGTAAGCCATTACTCTGTAAAAGTTACTTACCAAATACCACAAGATAGCACACTATTTAAGCTGTCTTGTTTTTGGTCCAGAACAGTAGTAAAGTGACAATATTTCTGCCCTGTTTGAAAGGCAGAGGAAGACTGTAGGTTTTGTGGCATAGGTGTGAATAGGCTGCAAAAATTTAAATCTGAGATACAAGATTAAGCTGCAATGCCTCATTTGGTGATCAGCATCACAGATAGCCCTCTCTCCCTTAATCATAAAAATAAATGGAATGTCTAGGAAATGCTTCAGAAAGCAAGTAGTAAGGGAACAGAACCATCTTCTTTGTAGGATAAAAGAGGGGTATTGAGCTAAAACATGTTGAATATGAAATAAATATGGTAGAAGAGAAAGAAATAAAAAAATTAGGATTCCTCCTGCCTCCTCTATGGCATACAAATATCTTCTAAAGGACAGTTAGTGGTAATAACATCCTAATTTAGAAAATAACAAAAAAAATCCTGAAAGGTAATACTTAAAAAAATATTCATACTATAAAATATTTCTATTTTATCCCCAATCCCAAAAACCCTTGTCCTTCCTGTTCCTAATTTCTGCATAGAAAATAAAATACCATGGTTTTTATGTTTATATATTAAAATAGAACCAGTTAAATGTACCAAACTTTCAGTTAGACTGTGTACTAAATAAATGGTTCTGACAGAAAATAACTTCATAAAAGAAACACAATTCTTAGTACTGTGAATGCTGTTTTAAGGGATAATCTTGCTTTCCGATAAGCACACACATTTCTTTATAAACCAGTCACCATACTGACACTTGCCTCTGGCCAAGTGAGTAGGGCATGAAAGAGAAAGCTGAGCACCTTTGATTGCTACTACCAATGTGATTTTTCCAGAAAGCATGCTCTACAAGAAATGCAAGTGGCACAATCTTGTTCCCCAGAAGAAATGCCTTTTCAACCATTCCACTCCTTCTTGGGCTCTGAAATCTAGCCATTAAAGAAGCCTTTTATAACATATGCTGTATGAAGGCCATTAGTTAAAGCATCAAGCATAATGGAGAAAGGAAAATGAATACAATGGAACCTCGAGTTACGAAAATTTTGAGTTACGAATGAAAATTCATAGAAAATAATCCCTGAAGTAGTGTTTTGAATAAATATATTTCTGTGCATATTTCTCAAGTGTTTGTAAGGTAAAGAACTGAGCTGGGACAGAGACGAAGCTCACTCCACACATGCAGCAGTTGGATCGTGAACTGCTGATCTGCTGACCTTCCAGTCATCAAGTTCCGCATTTTAACCACTAAGTCACCACTGTCCATGTTTAGGCTTATGCTATAAAGACTTTAACAGCAAAAAGAAAACCCTGTATTTCACACAAGTATATTTAGTTTTTATAAAGTGTTAGGGATTCTCACTGAAGTATATCTAGTATAGTAAAACACCGGATAACGATTGGATTGGATAACGCTAAAATCGCATAACGTTGTGTCATCTGGGGAGAAGAATTGAATCGAATAACGTTAAGGTCCTATGGGATGGATCGGATAACAACCGCTAAGGCCTGTGCAGTTACAATGTATCTCTATGGAGCTTTAACATTATCCGATCCATCCCATAGGATTTTAACATGGATCGGATAACACTAAAAATTGGATAACACCAAGAATTGTGGAACCAAGTCTTAGCGTTATCCAATGTTTTATTGTATATAAAATTAGATGGAAAGAGGAGAAAGTCCACTTGATGATTATTTTTAAAAACCTCTGGTTTATAAACATGAGATATGTTTCTCTATCCATGATTCAAATTACCAGAATGTGGCTCACTTTTGCTTCACAATATCATGTCTGCATTGCCAGCAGTGACAAGGATGTCAAACTTTGCACAGAAAAAAAGGGAGGCTGAATGTTGATGATACCAGTGCTAGCAATCAAGTTGGTCTCTATAGGGTACTCTCTTTGCTTCACTATCATTTGCAAAGAGACACCAAGCAAGGGAAAATCTGAAAATCTGCCTCCTTTTATCATCAGTTAACCACTGCTCATCCAAACACAAAGCAATTGTCAGGGCTGTTTTCAATATGTTCTCTAAGTACTTATTGCTTGGAGTCACAGAGTACCGTATATGCTGGCGTATAAGACGACTGGGCATATAAAATTACCCTCCAACATTTTCACTCAAAATATAGTTTGTTGTATACTCGCCATATAAGACTACCCCCTCTTCCACATACCTTCCGCACACCAAATAAAACATCAAAGAACATCAGATTTGATTTCAACATCTCCCTGTGGCCGGCACTAGTGCGCAAGTGCGCATGTGTGAGCTCTGCGTAGACAAGGGGCGGGGGCAGAGCACTGCTGCTTCCCGCCGAGCAGAACGGGCCAGTCACGCCGAAAAGGCTGGCACCCCTGTCTCGCTGCTGATGCTCACCGCAGCCACGCTTGATACTGCGCGATACTGGATGGTATGTAGAATGAGGTGGGTGGGCATCGGGAGGCCACTATGGGTACCAGGCGGGCATCAGGAGGCTACTATGGGCACTGGGCGAGCATCGGGAGGCCACTATGGGCAGCTATGTCTATCCCAACTGAAGTGCACCCAGTGTATAAGACAACCGCCCCCCTTGGAGGCATGTTTTTCAGGGGGGAAAGTAGTCTTATACGGCAGCATATATAGTAATCAAAATGCCTAGAAAATAATGTGTTGTTAGATTAACTACAAGTATATAGATTAACTCAAGTATATTGAAAGGTATTTAATAGTTAATCCCTAGAAATTTACAAGAATTTGGTGTGTGTCTCTCCCATGCAACTCAGTACATAGAACTCTGAGCCATCTGTTTTGAGAAAAAAAGTTTCAGCCATGTTCCTTCAGGGTCGATGTTCTCTTATGCTCAAGATTGGAACATAACCCATCCAGGTTTTGACAGAAGCAAAAGGAAAGATACTTGCTACAAATCACTCTTTGGAGTGTGCACTGAGGGTACTTCAACGCAAAATAATACTTACTGGGGATTTATTTGAACATTTGGGAGGGAAGTGAAATGGCTTCAAGTAAAGCATCTGACTGTCCATCTCTTGGATTGAAAACTTTCATGCTAAACCAAGTTCAACAACCCGCCTTTTTCTGTGCTTGCTGAGTTGCTGCTTTATGTCAAGATGAAGGCAGCAGCAAATATTGTCAATTATTTTCTCAGCCACTTTCTTCATTCCAGAATTTATGAATTATCCCCTCTATTTGAAACAGCCCATTTCCCCAGGCAGCCCATCAACAGCACATGATTTAAAACAAGAGCAGCAGCAAAACCCCAAGTTCAACGAGTACCATGCTCCAGCAATTGAAAAGAAAGGCAACGTTTCTGAAGTCAACGCCACCTCGGTCCATAGACATCTGCAATCAGTTCAAGAGCCATTTCACTCATGAATTTGACTGGATGTATAACCCCTGTCAATTGACCCCCTCCCTAAACAGAGGTTGCATAATGACACTTGAGGATCATCCATGCTTTCCAAACAAATGTGCCAAACTTGGTGATGAACTGAACTCCTTTTCAGATTCTGTGGTTAGAGATAAGGAATGCAAAGATACAGAGAAGACAAAAAACACATGCATTTTATCTGCCATTCTCATAAAATCTTGCTGGATTGCTTGTTTATATTGTCATGCTAATAAAATCAGTTAAAATATATATTAAAATTACAACAAGAGGTAAAAAATGAATTAAATCTTGTAAGTAATCGAAAATAGTAAAAAGAAAAGTAGTCATAAGTAGTCTAAGGATTTTGCTGCATTTAGAATTGTTGAAAGTTACTCTTCAAATCAATATATATCCAAAGAACATACCATGACTATCATGGCTGTTTTCCCTTCATTATTCTGCTGAACTTGCCTCTAGTATTAATATCATTTTGCAAAAGCAGATTCCAATCGACTAGCGTTAACAAGTCTAGTAATAATTTAAATATGTGATTTGACAGAGAATGCCATTTATTAAAAACCAGATATGTACTTTGTATTGATCTCACTGAAAACTTGAAGTAAATATTCTCCCAAGACAACACCACAAGCTTTAAAAGCACTACAGTAGAACCTCACTTAACAAATTCAATACGTTCTCTGGGACCTTTTGTACTACAAAAAATGTGTAAAGTGAATTTCCCAGAGGAATGCATTGAATGCAATTTCCCAGAGGAATGCATTGAAAACCAAAATTTGTTAGCTGAAATGCAGTTTCCCTTAGGAAAACCAATTAATCTGTTCCAGAAAAAATTGTTAACCAAGCCACTATTTTCTATGGATTTCCTTTGCAATTTTTGTGTTAACTGAGCCATTTGTTAAGTGAGTTTCCACTGTATAAAATTGCCATAGCTAATACAAAAAGCTGCAAAATGATAGATGGGGCTTACTGATTAACATCTTAGGTAAAGGTAAAGGTGAACCTTGGTCGAAAGCCAGCCATATCCAACTCTAGGGTTCAGTGCTCATCTCTGTTTATAACCAAAGAGCCAGCGCTGTTTGCGTCTGTAGACGTTTCCATGGACACGTGGCACGCATATCTCAACACAGAATGCTGTTTACCTTCCCACTGAAGTGGTACCTATTTATCTACTTGCATTTTCTTGCTTTCAAACTGCTAGGTTGTCAGGAGCTGAGATAGAGACGGGAGCTCAATCCGTTGTGCAGTACTCGGGAATTGAACTCTGACCCTCCAGTTGTCGAGCTCAGTGTCTTAACCACTTGAGCCAACATAGTCCCTTAACATCTTATTTTCCAATAATAATAAACAATGTTGGGCCCTGGTCACTGGTGCTTTATTCATTAGGTCTGGATCTCTTGCCTGCCTGGTGTCAGCACAGGCATGAAATGAATATTTCCCAAAATATTTTATTATCTGTAATCTCAGAGAATGATTTTGCAGACTTCATACCACCTAACTTGCAGAATGGTATACAGTGAAGCAAAAGAGAACTTTAAAAACTAAATGATAAATTAAAATTTGGGAAGGCTTCCCCCTGAATTATTAGTTTTTAAAAAATTGGAACTGCAATCTTCTCCTTTAGCCACCATTTTTACTTTAACAGACAAAACTGGAAGACACTTTTGCCATGGATTAAATGTTTATTGATATACCTATTTATTTGATTAATCTACTGCATTTCTCTCAATAAAGAGGTCGAAATATATGGATTAAATTTTAACTTTTTCATGCTAATCTATTGTGAATTTCCACAGCCTCCTCAGAAGTGGAAAACAGAAGTAGACTAATATGTCATTAGTATATTGATGTGTACCCACCCAAATCTGTGCATGAGTTCCCCAAACAATTTCAAATATAAAACAGCATGGAGGGTTATCCTTAGAGGTGAACATGCAAATTCTTAAAGGGACACATGGTTCCCCCCTCCCCCCATCAGAGAGATCTTACAAAAGAGGCTGGGATACAAAATAATATCAATAGGAAGAAACTGAAGAAGAGAAGAGGTGAAAAATTAAGAGGAAGGAGAGAGTAGTGGAGAAAGATGGAACCCCATGACTTCTCAAAGAAAAGACCATGAGTGGAATAGAAATCAACAAAATTTATTTTACTGTTATGGACCAGAGATATGGTAACATTGTGCTTCCTAAAAACAGAGAATAGATACAGAACAGTAGAATGTTCATTTATTTAACTATTTATTTGATCTATCTCTTGTATTTCTGACAATAAAGAGATTATACCAAGCTAGATGATTACATATTAATTTACTGATCTTGCCCTTAAAACTTGGAGGTAGCAACTACTATTTTCAGTAGAGTTACTTTTACGTGAGACTTAATCGCATCTCTTAGGCTCATTCCTCATTTTTTGTTCCCATATCTACTTCACTGGAAAGGTTCCCAGTTTGGCTAAGATGTAGCTATTGTGTATGTGCAAACCTCTGATAAAGAATTATGCAAACTCAGCCTTACCTTTGCCAAACTATGAAACAACAGGCAATGCTACATTTGCTGACATATCAAAGTATCTGAAAAATTATTAAGTTTAAAAAGATCATCTACATCTTAGCTGTATTTTAATTACTTTCTTGCAGACACTGAAGTGTATTATAAATAGGCCCTTATTTTACAAGTCATTATCATATATAAGATAAAAAGGAACTATGAACTCCCTAGGGAACCTGTCCAAAATGAGAAAAGTGGTTTTAGTAGACTTACTCTCCCTTACTCAAAATGCTGGTACTGCTGAATCCACACAATGAATCCTTCTGCACTTGATGTCAGAGGCTATAATCCCTTCCTGAACATTGCTTAATTAGTTTATTATGCATAATAAATGTAAAATATTTTAGTTTAGTTTACATAATTATATTATAAATGCACACTATTTATCCTTAGCCTTGTAGGCTATCCTTAATATAGGACATATTTTGAATGGTACATTAAAAATTATTGCCATTTGCAGGTATAGGCGTTTACGTTTTTTGTCTATTAGTGTGGAATATTTTCTAAAAACCATCACTTTGGCTACCTTCAATCTGAGGTTTTTTGTTTTGTTTTTTGCAAAAAAGGGAAAAGCTGAAATAAAAGATCACAAAAAGAAAACAAATTAGTGAACGTATAATAGCCTGCATAA
Organism: Furcifer pardalis; assembly: GCA_030440675.1. NCBI lineage: Eukaryota > Metazoa > Chordata > Lepidosauria > Squamata > Chamaeleonidae > Furcifer > Furcifer pardalis. Next base: position 110,077,666 of record CP126891.1, on the reverse strand, counting down.
TGCTGTTGTTGTAGAATTAGCAGCTCTTTAATAAATGCATATTATTGGTTTAAAATAAGACAAACTTATACATATAGTAAGATATTACATTCCCAGAACCTCATTACAGTGTACAAAAATACATATAATAGAGTGGAGTTTGCTTTCACTTAATATTAATTCAGTTCTCTAGTGGCCACTAAATAATCTGCAACCTTTTTACAGAGGCTGTAAAATAAAAGAGAACCAGTTCTAACAAATAATGTAGCCTGCTGTCAGATTTAACATGGCGTAGGTAGGGATGGAGGATAAAATGTTTGTGATAAAATATTTAAACTAAAACACATTCATTTGTATCATTCTTCCATCCACATCCACCACTCCAGATGCTGTGCCAACAGACACCAATGGGGAAATTTATAAGAAAACACAAATGTATAAACATCAGTATGAGATGAATAGCAACACAAAGGTATTAACAATTCCATTCTTATAAGAAGTAAACCCTAACTCCCCTAAAGGACAAGGAGTGTTTCAGCCACTTATCTGAAAAACAGACAAACTCAAGCCACTCAATCCTTTTTCTTAAATGAGTTGGGGAGGCCTATTCTCCATGTAACCATAGAAAACTATATAAACAAAACAAACAAGGAAACTCCAGCAAATAAATCAGAATCAGCTTTGCAAAAGTTACAGGTAGGTGCCCCCATTTAAAATACTTTAACGGACAACAAACCTATTTAATTCTCAGGGGGACTTTCTTTAGTGTCATGGCTGCAACTCAACCAAGAAATTCTTTCAAAATTGCAGCTGATCTGAAAAGGCATTGCAGATCAGAAGTCCCTCCGGAGAGAAGTCTAACAGACACCAGAGCATCTGTGAAATAAACAGCATTAGCACTTGAGTGTTTCACATCAAAAAGCTTCCAGATTTCTCTTCCCTCCACAAATTGATGAATAAAGGTATTCTGGGTTTTTTTGGTTTAATTTTACACTGAAGAGGATTTCATGCCAATATATTTTACTACGTAATTTGAATGCTATCTCACTGAATCTTCACACAACTCCTGCCAATCCTTGAGTCTCTCTAATGGCTCCATTACCTGTAGTCACACCAAGGACATCTGTAGGGTTTTTCTCCAGTATGGACACGTTTATGCCGTGTCAGATGTGACTGTGTCGTAGAAGCAAAGTTACATTCATCACATTTGAATGGCTTCTCTCCTGAAAAATAGGGAAAGTTATTCATTTTTTAAAATCACAAAGGAAAAGTTTAGGTTTCTAAGTTAATAACTGGGGGGGGGGGCACACACAGAAGGAGTCCCTACCCCAAAGAATATAAGGATTTTATTTATTTATTTATTTATTATTATTATTATTTCTTCTTATTTGCTATCCCGCCCCAATCGGGCAAGCCCGACTCTGGGCGGCTTACAATGTTGACTAAAAAATCAGTAATATACACATATAATAATACAAAAAATACAAACTAATACTTAAAACTCTAAAACTGATACTTTAAAACTAATGCTTAAAACAGAGCAAAAGATAAAACTGAGAAGAGATAAAAACCGGAAAGGGTGGCTGTCCACTAGATCAGCCACCCTACATAGGATCCCGCATTCCCGGATCCCCACACTTGCCCTCCCAGCCAGGTTTTTAAGCCTCTTCGAAAGGGCAGGAGCTCTGTCTGAAGGCGCAACTCAGTAGGGAGGAGGTTCCAAAGGGCCGGGGCGAACACGGAGAAGGCCCTCCTTCTAGTGCCAGTGAGGTGAGCCTCTCTGGCCGATGGAACAACAAGAGAGCCCCTCCGATCCGCCCTGGTGGGACGGACAGATGTTCTCAGGGTGATGCAGTCTCTTAGGTATCCTGGCCCACTACCATATAGGGCTTTATAGGTAATGACCAGCACTTTGAAGGATGAACATTTTTAGACATCCCCTAGGAATGACAGCACCCTGTCACCTGATCTTTCCATTCTAAGACTTCTACCTTTACAAAGGATAGAAAAGAAGGGTAGATGGGTGGTAAGCCCCACCACTACACCCCTCAAGGAAGGCATCAAGATTAAATTGAACCTGCAAAGTTAAACATGCAGAAGAACTTGCAAGTGCATTCAGATGAGCACACTTATAGAATTTCTCGAATTAGGAACTCTGAAAAGGCAAAAATCCAATCATGGAAAAGCTATGGGTGAATCCAGCTGAACACACTTGAAGACTTCATTACAAACCTTTGTGTTCAACATACAACGTTGAGATGGGAATGCTGCCACATTGACTCTATAGCAGTGGATCCTAATGTGGATCAGTACATTGGCTAATCAGTGCTTTGGCAAATTGACTTAGGCTTCTGGGAATTGAAGTCCAAAAACCAAAGGTTGGGAACATGCTCAGCCAATGTACTGACTTAGGCTTTTGGAAACTGAAGTCTACCAGTGTTGTGCAGAACATAGTTTGGAAAACACTGCTTTAGAGACATACAGCTTGACCATTTTCTGATTAAGCCTGAAGTGGTTAGGATCCTTTCTTTACCTTACCTGCTCCTGATGGGCAGGTACAACAGAAGCAGTCAAGGAGGCTCATTTCATCAGCTCCTGGAAAGCATATTGGCTGGTGTATCCTGGGAGTTGTAGTCTTAAAAGAATTCCTTCTAGCTCTACCTCTGACAACCCCTTTGCAACATTTAAATAATCTGAAAACATACATTTCCTTCCCAACCTTTGACTTCTAATCTCTGCCCCCCCCTTTCCCCATATTTTCTGCTTCTTACTCCATATTTGTCCCCTTGGAATGCTACTGCTATAGAAATAATAACCTTATAGTTTTGAATGCTACTATTTGTTTTTTATTGTAGTGTGCAAGTGTGTGTTTTCTATATTTATACAGTATTTTTTATCTTTTATACACTCTCTATGTGTTTTTGAAAATGTAAAAAATCCATACATTTAAAAATAAAGGCTACATTTTAGATCTTTCCTAACTCTTATGACAGAAAAATAATATGAAGACAATTTGATAACTCACTGTACTTTTATGAAACGCTTGGCATAAAACTATTTCTGAAAAATGTTCAAAGCCATTCCAAATCCACAGGGGAAAAAGTTTTTTTGTAGTAGCAGAGTGCTTTGGGAAGAAGACTATATATATTATACATAAATATTATATGGCTTTTAATTGGTTCAAGATCCCATTTCAAGATCTTTACTTAGGTGTTGGGCTGGCCAACTTTCATCTTTCACTTTTGTTCTCTGGTTTCAGTTCCTGAATTTCAGTTCAAATACATGATTTTTATTGCAAACTGTTTAATTGGATTGTTCATTTGCTTAATTTTGTTAGTGTTTTTCTATTTTCAATGTTGGGTAGTACTTAAGAAATCATAGAGAGATAGAAATAAAAAATGCATTCATCAAAAGTGTAAGAGATTTCATTTTTGAAGGAAACTAACTGTTTTTAAATTAAAGCTGAAATCTAGAATGTCACAAGATAAACAGGGCTATGGTACTCATGCCTGGCTTCCAGTCAAGACAATGTTCCTTTTAATTGAAAAACCAATTCTTTACATGTACAAAAAATTGACATAAAGAAGCAAGAGGATTTAAATTGAGACAGATATTGAGTTGGTTGCAAGTCTTCATATTTCTTTTTGAAATACTTGCAAACAAATGAACAATAAAGACAATTGCCAGTTCTTTTGGAGACAATGGTCAATGTTCAAAGAAATCTATTTAGTTATCTTTCTTCCAGTATCATTTTATCATTTAAAATTTCATGCAATTAAATTCTGAACATTTCTACAAATACTAGCTTTGTGAGAAGTTAACAGCAACCCTTTTTGAACATCACATTTTCTCTTAATAAGCATTTAATGAAAACGCACAAAGCATATTGGGTTAGTTATACTTTATATTGCACATTTTTCTTTTCAGTAGTGGGTTGGGGGAAGGTGAAGGAAAGAGGCTACATTATACATTAAATTCAATGCCAAGTAATGTAACTGCACATTAAAAGTCAAAGTGCAGTTCACATGAGAAATAGAAACGCAAAGTGAGCCACTCATCTGGATAAAAACACATATATTATTAAATTTCCTCTCTTTATTACGTTGACCTATAAATGCCTAGATGTGCAAGAATGAAATGAGCAAATGGAACTGATCATACAAACAGGGTCTGTGTAGGTCACATAAGCCACTGTCTTCAAAAATTCATGAGACTATTTGAACAAAGGCACAAACTGCTTAGGTATTTCTGCAGGTTCATAGTAGCAGCTTTGCAACTATCACGTAGACATTGCTTCCTTTTCGTATTTGCCAGAGTGCTGCATACTTCCACTGAGGTTGCATGTACTCTTGTATTAATCATTCCACAAGTATTTGTCATGTAGATCCATCTTATCTTTCAAACATATGCTTCTCCCCAGTACAAAATTAGTTATTTCTTCCCATGTCAGAAGGAAATAGTTAAAGAGTGGCAAGAGGACAACACATTTGTCCATGAGACTGGATAGCAGTAGTAAATGTGGTCTTGCTGCTTAATCCATATATGGTTATGTATGATTAGTAAAGCAACAAAATTATGCTTGCATTTTCTGCCATTAATATTTATGTTCCCGTTAGGTGAGAGCCTTGTCAAAGCCTGGGAGTTTGAGCAATTTAACTAGGCAGTGTCGCTCATCTTTGTCAATCATGTTAGGCCAGGATTAAAATTCACCAAAGTGTCCTCTGTTGGATCCCTTGAGCAAGATGAAAGCAGAGGACACACGTCATGGTCCACCTAGCTACCAGGTGACATGATAACCAAATGGCTAAAAACCACACACAGATGGACTTGATTTCTCAGGTCTGTTTGCATGTGCAGAATGTCTACCAATGCATGGATTCCTCACTGAAATAACAACTCCAAGGTATGCAAGGTAATATTTATCTTATCTAAGAATGGATCCAACAGAATTGTTATACATGATAAATCCAGAAGCATCCTAGAGACAATGGATCAGATAAAGGAATATATAACATTGTTGGCCAAATGTCAAGTCACAGAATGAGATGTTTGGAGTAAAGAGCTATATCAAGGGGTCAGTTAATCTCATATCCTTTCTCTCTGAATTATAACAGTAAAAATTAAAGTAAATTGATAGATTGTTTGAACCCTTTAAAACAGCGGTTCTCAGCGTTTTCAAGTTGGGGGCCGGGTCACGTTCCCTCAAACAGTTGAGGGGGCCAAACTGGTTGTCCCCCTGCCGTTTATGGCTGCCGTAAATGACTCCATGGCCTATTCTCGTGGCTGCAGTGGATGGAGTGAGGGCAGGGGCCAGATTATTTGGTGCCACGAGCTGGATCTGGCTCACAGGCTATAGGTTGAGAATCCCTGTTTTAAAACGTGAGACAAATTGCTGATTAACATCTTCATAACTTTGTATAAGTGCTTCCATACCACCTTTTCAGCATTTTGCCTTTTTAAATAAATAAATAAATCTACAAGCAGTGAATAACATCACACAATAATAATTTTAATGGGTTATACCAGGGGTTCCCAACCTTTTCAAGACAGGGGCCAGGTCAAAGTCAGCTTCAAGGGTCAGATGGCCATTTTGTCTTGCCTGCATGATGGGGTTTTTTTTTGCCATTTTGTCCCAACAGCTTCAAAGGAGTGGCCATTTTGTTACTCAGATGCCCTTGGAGGGGTGGGGGCACATGAAACGGCACCACAGGCTGGATCCAGTGCACGAGCCTTAGGTTGGGAACCTCTGTGTTACACTATGCAATTATTTTATAATAACAACTACAATGATGGAGAGTCTTGGCCAGTAATCTGATAGTTATTGCAAGGTATACAGGAAAATGCTTTCTTCTAAATTAGGGATTATTGAAATTCCATTTCTAAAAACAAACTAAAATTATTTCAAACATAATAATGGCACATAAAGTCACTGGCCAAGATGATAAAATAAAACAGCCTTCACTGATGCCAGTTTTAAAAAAAGCTGATTTGGTACCTTTGAGTAAGTCTCCCAATTATAAATGAAACAGATTTGTTCACCATTTTGTTTTTATATCAGAACTCTTGGGAATGTAGGATACTCACACTGGAGTTTGAAATCTTTGCAGATTTGACAGATAATACAAAAATTCTATTCAGGATGTTATGACTACTTGTCAATCCTGCAAGTGGGATTTCATAAAACAGTATCCCATGTGTTTTCCAGTTTACGTGAAGGAGAATGGCTAGATAAAGCGCCCCAAGTCCTATTCATAGGATGTTCAATCATTCTGAAAGCTTGTTATCTTACACATGTGAAGAGGGGTGTGATGAGCTACCTACATCAATGCTTTCATCATATGACTAGTGTTCTTAAGAAAAGAGGAATGCTCTATCTTGGAAGGTACCCCACATAAACCAGAACCAGAGCTTGTAATCTTAAAAAGAACTCATTGTGTTATTCTTTACTTCTGAGCAGCCATGTTGCTATTACTATTTCTCTGATGATGCAATTCTTGTTGCTAATTCTTATTGCTACCATAAATATCAGAAAATACAGGAGTCTCCTTTCATAGCCAATATTGCACTTAGGATATAGTTATACAAATATAACAGACAAAGCCAATATATCCTTCCCTTGCCATGTAGGACTGATCAGAAACTGGCAGAGGCTGAAAAATTCCACACAGAATGCTGCTAAAAATGACTTGAATTTCAACTTTTGAAAGTAACTAGGCATTTATAGATAACATACTTCTATGTTACTCCTTAAACCTAACAGCTAGTACTGTTAAGTACTAGTTAGATAACTTCTTACCAAAACTAACTAGGTACAAGTCACTACCTTGTGTGTAAAAAAATACTTTCAAGCTCTCACATCACAGTACAAGAAAACCTTCACACTATTGTTTTCACATAATCAAAGCAACAATTTATAAGGGGGATTAGGCGAGTACACTCTCTTCATTTTGCATGGAAGACACCTATTTTCAGAATGACTGAAGAAGACTCATATCTCAACATATGCAAACAAGATAAGGTTTTCCAAATGAATTTGGAAAAGGACCACTTTTCTAAAGGCAGATCAATTTTTTTTTCTTTTAAAACTAATCCTAAAATATAAATGTGCCTCTCCAATTTTTATGAATATGAATAACTGAGTGTTGACTACCAAACATTTTGGCAACAATTGCCAGTAAAAAGGCGTGAACAAATTATGGCCAAGTAAGCTGAACTTCAGCCAAACAGTCACATACATCATCTTACTAGTGATTTTCAAGAACATGGCAGGCCACTTCATTGATGATGGGAAGGATTTTGGTTTCATTGGTGACTTAGCTCTAAAGGCCTAACCTGTAATATTTTAGTGGCTTACTGCATACAGGAATTTCTTACATCCCACTCCAAACTTACCACACATTCAATTGCAACCTAGCCTAAATGAATTCTTTACTAGAACTTGCATATCTCCAAGGGGACTGTAGTGGCTTAGTGGTTAAGACGCTGAATTTGATGACTGGAAGATCAGCCGGTCAGCAGTTCAAGACCCAAGTGCTGCATGACGAAGTTAGCTTCTGTCTATGTCCAAGCTCCTGGCGACCTAGCAGTTTGCAAGTAGATAAATAGGTACCGCTTTGGTGGGAAGGTAACAGCGTTCTGTATCTAGTCGTGCCTGCCACATGCCCATGAAAACATCTGCAGATGCAGACAGTGCTGACTCTTGGCTATAAATGGAGATGAGCACTGCCTCCTAGAGTCAGACACAACTGCCTTTTGAGCAAGGGCAACCTTTACCAATCTCCAACAACACATCTAATGGTGTGTGGAATTCCTTTTTCCACTGCTACAGCAGTTGTAATAAAAGGCCATTTAGAACAGAGACTTTGCTTCAAGGAGGCTTTCTGTGGGACATCTATTACCAAACCAGGACGTGTGAGACTTTTGTGTGGGTCTACAGAGAAGAAACATCTGTTCCTACAGATGGATGAAGATCAAAACATCACCTCTATGGACATATGAAGCCCACACTTTTAAACATATTGCACCAACAACGGAGAAAGAAGAAAAAACACAAAATAAGAGAAGCTACAGAATCAAAGAAATATGTAGTAAAGAGTCCTCAAGACCCTGAAGTCTATCCTCCCCCTCTGTCAAGCATCTGTCAGACAAGAAAAGCACTCCAGTGGATATCAATTCACCTAATGCCTGGAGGCTGAGGGGAGGGGGGGCTTATTAAGCTGGCCAAGGTTCCTAAAACTGCATGTAAGGATCAGCTCTCTTGCCCTTGAATCAAGGGTCTGTGACAGGTGATAAAAGTAAATCTTGGATCAGGAGATGTCTTGTGTCAACCACCGAGACAGTTTGTATTGCAGCAGGGAATTATTTAAGCCATTTAGACCATTTTTGATACCTACCCCCTTCAAACCTGCCTATAATTTGCTTGGGCACTCTGTGTGCAAGGAAGCTATGTCAAAAAGCCTATACAGAGGAGGAAAACAAGAAGTGGGGCTGTGGGGAGAGAAACAAGGGAAGGAATAAAACATAGGGAGGAGGAGGAAGAGGAGGATGCATGTGCCTTGGTCTCATTTTAAAAGGCAGCACCCAGAGAAAAATTATTGTAGCACCAGCCTAAGTATACTGAACATAATAGAAGGTGTGCCAAACTGCTACTTGTGAAGAAAATAGTAGACACAGGTAATTTTTCCGTGAAAGAATCATCTCTGATTGTCTGTGCCACAGAGGCGGATAAATGCCAACAAGATGGATACCTCTGTCTCTGAGATACTGTCCTATATAGTATAAAGTTAATAGCAAAGTAATAACGAGCCTCCAGTCCCGACATAAAACATAAACTTAGGCTAGCTCGATGCAGGCTTCATGATCTATAACCTGTAAGTGCCTGTATTCAGAGCAGGGAAAATTCTACTAGGGTGGCACAAACAGATAAATGCCGACCAGAAATGGCAACATTAATTTTAATTTGCTATCTAAAGTGTGCTGTTGTAACTTAAAGTAATGTAACATTTGCACTTCAGTTTAAAAACACATTTTTTTACATAATTCTTGAGACAGACAATTCTTGTGAGCCAGACAATCACTTCTGACTTGGGTCGGAAGTAAGTGATTTCAAGCTTCTCTTCTCCAATGGACTCACTCTGTGGTTATAGTCAAGTGAACATCTCTCTGTTTCAGGTAATCTGTAAAAGGAGAAAGACTAACTTCCTCATGGGTATACTGTAAAGATAAACATAAGATCAGAGAAAATACTTTCAGATGGCAGCAACAAATAGCAGCAGCAGAAAGGAAGAATCCAATTTCCCTCAAATGCAAGAATAGTTTTATTAAGAATATTAATGAAAAATGCATGTGCTTATCATGACAAATACTATATATTTTAATGCATTTACACTAGACCAGAACTAAGAAAATTATTGAGGTTATTGACTATGACTGTCATCCGAAAAGCATCCTGCTATGACAAGGCAAATGAAGATTTGAGTAGTTTATTTTGTATACCATCTATAGTAGGAGTTCTCAACTTTTTTAAGCCAGGGGCCAGATCACACTCCCTCAGACAGCTTCGGGACTGAATGGTCATTTTACCCTTCATCTACCACATGGCGCTTCCTGGTGTGGTGGTGGAGGTGGGGGTCCACATGAAATGGTGCCGCAGGCCACATCCGGCCAATGGGCTACAGGTTGAGAATCTCTGATCTATAGAATATCCATCCAACTGGCAGCTGGGTTTTAAACATTGTATATGCAGTGTAACTGAGTTACACATATTAGATTCACATGGTAGGTACACATAGGGTACATTGACTTTTCTATATAAAGCTCATATTTGTTAGAAAATAATTATGGATGAAGAATAGGTTGAAAACAGATGGACATTTGAGATCTTCCCTAGTGTTCCTTTCTTTGTTTCAAGTGCTACAACCAATAAAAATGTTTCCAATATTCATTGAGACAATTGAAAACTATAAATGTGATTTTTCAGAAACAAAACAAACAAAAACCTGTGTGATATAAACAAACAAGATTATAGGTGAGTCTGTATGATTTAAGTCTCAGAAACAAGGTAAATGTAAAGTACTGTACACTTACATTCATTATGCTTTCACGTATCTTGATTTCTCTATCTCTTGGTCTGAAAGGGTTTACCCATAATTTGAGCAACTGAGGTTAATAATACAAGGGCTTTTTGTCACCCCCAACTAACTGAAAAACTTTATCACATTTCACAGTCTGCCAAGAAACTGACCTTTATCTGCTAGTACATACATCTTTTAACATTCCATAGCGGAAGTACAAGTGGAAGCATTTATCTTAGTCAGCCAATGACCATCTAGAAAGGTTCCTAAGAATTGCCACTTTTAATTTCACAATGGGATTGCAGAAACAGCATCATAACAAAAGTCCATGCAAAATGTATTCACATTATGTTTATCATACATTGTTTAGCTATGCAAATTAGCCATGGTGTTCCATTTCTTATACTCCAATTTACTACACTACAGAGACCATCAGGTTAAAAAAATGGCTGTATACGTTTAGCTTTTCAAATACGGTGTGAGAAAGCACTGTTTCACACATGCATGATTACAACTGGAAGGATGCAGCATGTATTTATTTATTTATTTATTTATTTATTAGTTCAAATTTATATTGCCGCCCACTCACCGTGGCGACTCAGGGCGGCTTACAAAAAATACATTACATTACAATATACTATGTTGGTGTGCACTCAGGGGGATGGGCGGCAAAGTCTTCAACCTGCCCTGGCTTCTTCCTCCCCTGGCAGTTAGTGTAGGCACAGGAGGAAGAGTGGCAAGGTCCTCAACCTGCCCTGGCTTCTTCCTCCCCTGGCAGTTGGTGTAGGCACAGGGGGAGGGGTGGCGAGGTCCTCATCCTGCCCTGGCTTCTTCCTCCCCTGGCAGTTGGTGTAGGCACAGGGGGAGGGGCGGCAAGGTCCTCAACCTGCCCTGATTTCTTCCTCCCCTGGCAGTGAAGATTTATGTCTTAGAAGTATATGATTTCCATCTATGATACCACTGAGACTTCCATATTAAAGGTAATGTCTAAAGGGAGTACATTTCTGGGTAAAAATGGATAAAAGTTGGAAAGCTTTTGGAGAAAGGCAGGATGTGAACAAAATCAAATCAAGTCAAATCAATAAATATGTCCACACATTCATTATGTGAAAAAAAATCAGGTGTTGCATTGGCAACTGTGAACAGGACTGAGTTTACAGACCATGTAAAAAGTGCATGCCTTAGCTGTCCAAATGATTTGCTTAAGGGGAACAATACTTTAACATATTTAAATCATACATTAAATATTACTAATCCATCTAATAGCAAAAACAAAAACTTGATAGCTTACCAATTTGGAAGCAAAGCAGAACTATCCCTCAAATAAGCACATGGTTTTTACGTATCTATGAGAATCATAGGTGCACTGAAGTAGAAACACTTGTAAATTGAAAGTGTTTTTGAAAAACAGAGACATATCTGACAAGCATCTGTACATTTGTAGAATACTGCAGAAACATGGGACCTTAGGAAAACAGCCAAAGACCCTATATTCACATCCGCAGCTGAAGCAAAGGCAATACATATAGGATTTCCAGCATGGAAAGAGGACCCTAGAAATGTCCCCATCAGACTGACACCACTCAGGAATCCCCATGGAGTGCTCAACATGCATGATATGAATGAGGAAACAATGCTTGCTCTGCATGTTCTGTGCATTTAGTACCCTGAAATCCAGAACTCCGGCATTAAGTTTTGTGTAAATTCTCCAGAATTCCGGCATTAAGTTTTGTGTAAATCTTCCAGTTTCTTCGATGCTTGAGAACAGCTGGAATGGGTCAGGAAGTGCCTTTCAGTCACTTGCAAAAGTGGAAAAATGGGAAATGGAAGATCAGATTGTAGGAGGGGAATAATCAAATTGTTCCCACCAGATGTCATTAGACTGTGTCTCAATCATCCTTCACTGTTGGTTGGCTATGCTGTGTGAAACATAATTTTGAGCAGACATCTGGAGATTATAAATTGTCCACCCACACACCAGAAGAACAAAAGTAAACATTACCCTTTCTGTGTTGCTGCTAGGGACTCACTGGACTGCAAGGATTCTTGGTGTGTGGTCAACATGACGGGTATAGATGTAGATGACTTTGCAGTGCACCTACAAGGACACTGGGATCCTTAGTGTCACCATTTATGTATTGCTAAGGCAAGTTATTAATAATTCTACATAAAAATGTTATCAGATATACACTGTGTGTATTAAGAGGATGTCTGATAATATATTGTTAATAAGTTTCTAGAGGTTTAAAGTAAAAGCTTTAAGGAACCTTTTTTTAAAAAATGCTTAAACAGCTAGTATCCCAAATTAGGAATAGGCCACAATGTCAAGGACAAATAGCTGTATTTCATGTCCATAGGCAACAAATCTTGATCTTTTGAAAGCATAATGGGAAAATAATGTGATAAGATTCAGAAAAAGGTAACACATATTCAAAAATGCTTAATAAATGTCCACTTCTGTTTTGAAAGACAGAATTTGGTCTGTAGTCTTACACAAAGTTACCTGAGAGTAAGTGGGTCTTTCTCAATGGGCCTTATTTTTGAGTAAAAAAGTACAGATTTGACTATTGGTTGTGTCATAAGTGGGGAGCATGACATTTAACCAATCTGGGGAAACAAAATCTATATCGATACAATAAAATTGTCACATATTGTTGGCAAATAATATCAAACTTGTAAAACCTGGTGTTTGAAAGAATGTCTCAGCTGAAAATGATCGTTATATTTAGAAGGGGGGAAGAAATACAAAAGGAACTTTAATTTCCACTTAGGAATGTCTATGTGGATTCATACGACAACTTCAAGAGATATACACCTTACTTGCATAGTTCCTTGAAAAGGAACTTCCTGTGCTTCTTAATTTTCAAAAACACACCTTCTATTCAATAATTTACCTCCAGGAAAAAAAAATCTACATTTCGGTTAATAAATAAAAGCATTTTACATAGACCCTGGGCATACATGATTTGTAAAGGCAAAGCAGATAATATAGTTACTCTCTGACTATAATGTGCTGTATGATTTTCTTTCGCCCCCAGGCTGGATGACAGTCCTTTTCTGAGGAGAAAATACCAAAGGGTAAAAGACAGCTTAACTGACCTGTATGCTGCCTCCGATGCTTGGTGAGGGCATGACGTGTCCCGCCAGCAAAGCCACAAAGGTCACATAGGAATGACTTCTCGCCTGTTGCAACAATAAACAGATGAGGGACTGTGGAGGTCACAGATCATTAAAACATATCTATCAAGGCTTTCAGGGTTACTAATTCCTCCAATCAAATGTTTCCATGTAAATATGTCAAATGGGAATGAAATTACCACTGCGGTTTATTGACTGTGATAAAATCTGAAAAGCACCACTGAACATAATTACATACTTGTCAGACCCATAAAAATTAGCTTTATTATCAATGGAATGGTTTTGTACAACTTCATTTCTGTTAGATGTCTTCCAGATGGGGCTGCTTTATGCACTTGAACAGTTTTTATGCATATCCTGATTTTTTACAATTCCCATACATCTGGCCTTTCTGTGCAGAGGAAAGACTGCCTAGAAAAGTTAATATACGGTGTGTATATATATGGCTCTGCTTAAATAAAAATGTATTGGATTTACCAATAGAATAAAGATGTTGGGCAAATTGTAACTGACTCAGTCACAGTCCTCCTCAAGAACCACCCAGGAAATTACAGATATTAAATTATTTTCCAGAAAAGAAAACAGGCCTGTGATTTAAAAAAAAAAGCTATGTTATTCTGTACCAGTAACAGTATGATGTTGTTTATATTTCTTTAAGCTTCATAATGAAGAAAAACATGTCTTGGGATTACTTTAGAAATTGAACTAGTACTTGTATTGTTCCTGTTTAATGATATGTCTTTATTCTAAGCCTCTGAAACCATTAAAAGATAGATTTGGCACGGATGCTACTTGTTATAAGTGTGTAAATGTACACTTCCAAAGTATCTTTATTCCACAGAAAGTATTGCCTTTTGCTATTTAAAAATGTACTATATCATTCTGCAATAGCAATTTAGTGACTAAAATCTAAGCATATGAGGAAGATTCATCCTCCAAGAACAACGAAAAAGGGTATTACAGAATAATAATACTAACCTTGGAGAGAACCAGGGGAATTATAACACAGCTTGAACATACAAATGAGTCATTTGGCTCCCTCTTACCCCAACCAATGAAAAAGAATTGAAGGAATTAGGAAAATATTTCAGATAAATGGCAAAATTCCTTTTAGATTATCAGCTAGAAAGAAAGTGCATTATGTGGAATTCCATTGGAATTGAGAGATTGGTTTTTCTATTCCTACTTTACTACACAGAAGGTTGTTTTCTTTATCCACATGGAAGTCTACTTCTGTGTAACAGCTTTTTTATTCTTCAACAGCTGATCAGCACATGGAGGAGGCAAGAGAGATAGCAAATCCTAGCTAGGGCAATAAGCTAAATAGACTTTGATGCCACAGGAATACAAAGAGATACAAAGCTACTTGTGTGATTCCTGTCTAGTGTAGGATGTAGATGACAGACCAAGTGACAGGGGTTGGTTATCACAAGAATGAGACTATCGCTTTGTCTATTACGTACTTTCTCAGCCGGTCAGGAATCTCACAAGAATGGAATAAATATAGGAGATCTATATTTGTACTCCCTGTGTCTGAAGAAGTGGATATTCATTCACAAAGTTCACAATGAAAGAAATCTGTCAATTTTTATAATGCTAGAATACTTTGCCTTTTCCCTGTTTTCTTTTGCAAAGAGCAACCTGGAAATATTTTCATAATGTTTCTATGCCACAAAACCATATTATTATTATTATTATTATTATTATTATTATTATTATTATTATTATTATTATTATTATTATTATTATTATTATTATTATTATTATTATTATTATTATTATTATTATTATTATTATTATTTCAATTTCTATACCGCCCTACTCGGTGGGACGGACTCGGCACTAATAATAAGCATTCCTACATTTCGCAGCACCACAAATGACCTATATAAGTAAAGTCTTTAAGAAATTTTCTTTCTCCAATACAAATGCTTTGCCTGGTGACTCTCATATGCAGATCCAGTCAGATGTTCTACCTAACCTTGATGCACTGTTCTAACAATAACTGGGGGAATGTTCAGTCATAGAAAATGTATTTGTCCAATTGCAACAGTGTAGGAATTATGATTTCTAGTTTATTTAAAGTGAAATGCAGTGCTGCCACAGAAAAACACTGGCAGGAGAATAATGGTAATTAAAACATTCATTTCCTCCTCATAAAGTGGGAA
This sequence comes from Furcifer pardalis, assembly GCA_030440675.1. Taxonomy (NCBI): domain Eukaryota; kingdom Metazoa; phylum Chordata; class Lepidosauria; order Squamata; family Chamaeleonidae; genus Furcifer; species Furcifer pardalis. The sequence goes on along the minus strand of CP126891.1, from coordinate 110,062,308 downwards.
ACATTCCAGACAAAGAGCAACTTTAAAGCTTCACAACTAATTAGTATTGCACTGGTAACAGAGAAGCCACATTATAATTAATTATAAATTAATTAATTAATCAATTATAAATATAAATCTTTTGAACTAATTCAATATCTCAAACTAAGATTTATGTTTGACATTTAAATGCTGTTCAGTGTCTATCAGGAAACGGCTCATCAGTTACAGGCCACATACTAGTTTATTTTCCTAACGTACCTTAGGGTTTTATGCTTGTAAGGACACAGCGCGTCCTTATGAGCAGAACCCTGCTGCTGTAAACTCTGCATGAGAAAGAACATGCTTACAACATAATATGAATCTCTACAAAACTGCATTTACTATAGTGACCTTAGGCTTCTTTATATATTGTAATGACCTGTCTTAGAAATGAAAATATCTAAGGATTTAAGGTACAGCAATGTTTTAGCAGACATTGTTTTTCTTTAGGATTCATTTTCTTCTGACTGTTATGGTGGCTTTAGCACTGGGAGTTATGTATACAGTAAAAACAATTATGTTTTCTCAGTGTACCATATCTTGTATGCCTTTTAAGTTACCTCTGCTTGGATTTTGCTGAGGGTTTCAGGTAGGCATGCAGACAGGCTTAACAACTGTTAGCTTCAATCCTGCACACAATTGTGTATGCTGAAGGACACATAACTGTGCACATGATACTACTCTTTAGCCACCCACTGAACACTTTCCTCATTCATTCTTAGTCTAGAAGTTACAACCTTTAAACTTTGAGAAGGATCTAAGGGGCAATATATCATTTGGGGTACAAGGGGCTGATCTAACATGCCATGTTTATATGATAAGAGGAATGTAATAGAAAACGGTTCTTTTCTTAACAACTTGAATTAGTTTCAAGTGTGCCATTTTGCATTCAAATGTAGAAAGACACGGAAACCAATCCTTTATTTTCTATTAGAAAACAGCCACTGTCCCCTATCTCTCATTATGGTGCAGACTACAAGACCTAACAACAAAAATCCATATTATTGATCTAACCAAGTCTCCACAATTATTCTTTAGAAGGAAACGCCAACGATAAATTACATCTGCACTGGCTTTTCATCTGCTGTTCGATATAAGTGATCTCTCAGGGCAGGCTGGAGACCTTAAATCGTCAACACCCTTGTCAAAGAAGCTAAGGAGGCTGGGCTTCCTACAAACTGCCTAGGAAGAACTTCTAACCTATAATTTCTAGAAACAACTCATTTCATTTTCAGGAAAAAAAAATATTTTCAGGATTAAAAAAAATTAATGAAACACTGTTTCATCTTTCAACAAAATGCCCAGAGAATTTTGATCTGAAGATCATTTTGCCCCTCACTTACTCACAATTACAGTTTAAATAAACTAATTTGCTAAGAAGCAAAATAATAATAATCTGAGATACTTTTGCTTTGCATCCAAAATTCTAACCCATTTTACTACCTTTCAATATTGTTCTTAAATATTGTCCTGTTTGTATGGAAAATATCATTTTCAGTCAATTCTAATGGTTGATTAAAACATGTACTTGTTTTACGGCATCTTTTGTTCTAATACATCTAAGTTGCAACCATTCTGGTTCTTCTCTGTTGCAGAATACCTTCCACTATGAGTTACGTAAAGCTTGTAATCACTAATCAGTATATTTGAATGGTAGCTGCCCCACTTTAAAACAAGCAGTTTCGCAGTACTGTTAGAAACAGTTTCTTACTTAACATCAAATGCTGCATTAGATAAGCATGGCCCACATGGAAATTGTCAGCTTTTCTCTTCTCTGTAAACTGCCCACTGGTTATTTGTATGTTTATTTATCCTGCCTTCCCTCTATGAAGCAAAAGGCACCATATGAAGAAATTGTGTGAATCTGCAGTATGCAGATATGCTTTCCAGGAATGTCTGCCACTACTACCGATCCAAAAGGAACATTTGTTCACACATTAGTTTCTCCATTTGCTCTGATACATATCCCTGCCAAGTAATGACTGTGCTGTGAAAAGTCAGCAGAAAGCATTACACTCCTTACAATCCACACAGCCAAACGGTGAGAATCTTTATACAACCAGGTGTTTGCATCTGCTTTAATCCTTTTGTTTGGCTAGCTAGCTCAACAGTTTAGGTATCTTGCTGCAGAGCCAGAGGTGGAATTTGATTACCCACCATACCACCTGTAAGTAGAGCCAGCCTGCATAGCCTTGGGCAGGCTGTAGACTTCCAGAGGACCCTCAGAAGAAGGGAAGGATAACCCACTTCTGAGTATTCTCTACTTGGCAAATCCTGAAAAGAGTTGCCATTAATCAAAAATGACTTAATGGTACATGATGGTGGTGGTGGTAAATTCTTTCACATGAACATGCCTTACTAGTAACTAGAAACTTTTAAGTCCAACCATATTATCTTTTACGGTATTATGTTAGTATTACATATTATGCTACATATAGTGTCCTTCATTCAGAAAACAACTTCAAAGCAATTTATAAATAATTTTCAAGATATTTTCAGAAAGAAATAAAAGATAAAGCTAACTAAGGAACATCTACTAGACCTCATATGTTTGGCTCATTATCATGAGCCTGCATGGAAGGTCAACACAAAACATTTCCTGGAACAATTGCTAATGTCTAACAATCTACTATTTGTTGTCATCTTCATCATTTTTGGACTGTGAGGATAACTTTGAAGTCTCTGTACAATAAACAGCTAGCAGTACAAGGAAAAGGGAACGATGGCCTTTGCCTCTCCTTGTTTGCATCATGAGACATGCTAGCATTAACTGCTGCTGAACAGAAAAAAACAATTTTTTACCCATTGTTCAGCTAAGGATCTGAACTGTTCTCTAAATGCTCAAGAGCTAATGGCCCTTTTTGAACAGCTCTTCTATTTGTCACGGTCAGAATTTGATACAACAACCCATTCCCCCAAACATTTTCCCCTGACCTTGTCAAGCAAATAAAAGTATGAATCAAACCTGTGTGAGTCCTATAGTGGTCCTTCATGGCTGATGCGGTAAGGAAGGAGTAATGGCAGGTAGGCCACGTGCACTTGTATGGCTTTTCTCCTGTGTGAAGTTTCATGTGGTTGTTCATTGCCCACTTCTCTGTGAAACTTCTGTCACATAAGGGGCATGTAAATTTCCTGTGCATAAAGAAAAGAAAAGGAAGCAAAAGAAAACCAGGTGTTAACTTTACGGACACATACACTCACCCTGAAACTGACAAAAGAAGCATGTTTTTAACCCGAAGTGTGGTAAACGCACAGAGTTTCATGAAGAGAATTGCAGACCTGGTCTGTCATGTCTGTATAACCAGGCATTGATTTTTCTGTCGAGACCTGGCACTTCAGCCATTTATTCTCTGCTTTGCGGTTGGGCCCAACGGGTTTGAAAAATTCTGTTACAGGCCAGTCACCCCTGAGGCAAATGTGAGAATAGATTTCACCTGTACAGGCGTACACCACTTATCCAGGGCATGGGCTGTCAGAGCAAAGGCTAAATGAAAAGCTATCCATACTAAACTACTCAGACAATCACAGCGCTCTGTGCCAGGCTGCTGCTGCTGCTGCTGCAGTGCAGAGGTGAAATACTACTTGTAATAACACTTTTACTGTAGTAAACAAAACAAAAAAAAAGCCAACTCAAAACTACTAAAAAAAACCCAACCATTAAAAGAGGCCACAAAAAGTCCAACGGAGGCCTTCAAAATGTTTAATCACACATTGAAACCATTTCTGCTGTATCAAAGAGTGAACTAGAGGTGGTTTTTATTTTTAAACCTTTCCATAATAAATCATACAAACAGCATGACCAATAACTCTTAAACAGCTGAAATGACCCCCGTTTGCGAAAACAAAACGGTGGCGGTGACGGAGTTTGAATAAAGCCACCATGTTGCAAAAACAAATGCACTCTTCTTCCCCTAAATATCAATGGTGTTGAATTCTCCTCAGAACAGACCCAAATTCAACATACAGTCAAACCTCGCATAAAGAGTGCCTCGCTTAAAGAGTAACTCGCTAAAAGAGCAGAATTTTCTCCAAATGTTTGCTTCGCTTAACAAATAAAACCAACCAAAAATTCGCTTAACAAATAAATTGGGGTTCGCAATCCCCCCCCCCCACAATTGGTCACTTACAATGGTGTTTCGCTTAAAGAGCAAACTCGCTTAAAGAGCAATCCTGTGGAACGCATTATGCTCTTTAAGCGAGGTACCACTGTATTCGACTTACAATTAGGAAGGCATGCTCCTTTTAAAAAATTAAAATACAAATTTCATTTCATGATAACAATCTCCCCATTCAGCCTGAATGGACAGGTCATGTATGACATGTGAACTGGTCTTTGAATACATACTAAGCCAGAGGCATTCTGCATTTCGGAAGCCAAAATAAGCACCTTGAATTGTGTACGGCATAAGGTTTTTTAAAACTGCAGATCATAAAAGGCTATTTGTGACACCATGTTTCTGACCCAAACTTTATTGTGCTAGTTGTGCATTTTCAGGGTATAAACTTCATGCATGATATAACCTATCCTCAGTAGAGTTCTTGTAGCCCCAAGTCAGCACATCATAACTTGTAAGAACAACTGCCTGCCTCTTCCATCTCTGAGCTGGGTCAATATTTTGACCCAAAATACTGTTACTCAGTTGTGGGTCCACTTTTGTTTTTGCCCCAAATGAAAAGAACATCAAGTATAACCAAACATATAGAATAAGTGTGTGGTGTTAATTTTCTATGTTTATGAGGTGGTTTTCACTTTCCAAAGTATGCTTCACATGAAAAGATGGATCGCCAACTATGCATATGAAAGTTAAAAGGCTGGAGCAGTTATAATACAGTCCCTTCTTGAAGAGCTGCTTGAGAAAGTACCATATAATCCAAAAATTAACAGGAATCCCAACCTTTGGATTTTGGACTTCAGTTCCCAGAAGCCTAAGTCAATTCCCCAAAGCATTGATCAGCCAATGTGCTAACATTGGGGTGTGGGCCCCACATTGGGAACCACTGGCTTAGAGCATACACAAGCTATCAAGACTAAAAACGTTTTTTAGCTTATACTTGCTACAAAGTTAGTTACAATTTTGTAAACTAAAACAAAAGTAATAAGGCATATGAAACTGTCATATCATCACTTCAAGTTCTTGTAGTTAGAAAATGAAGCTATTTTTGATTTGTGTATTTTATCTACAATTATTTGGCCTGCTCCCAGTTTCCTTAACAAATATTAAGAAATAATGCACATTTGTCTTCGTAATGAAACAAAAATATTTATTTTTCAATATAATTTGTATCCAAGTTATGGTTATATTAAGCACTTGCTTAATTTCCCAGTCAAGGCTTTTCCAAAAATCAACAATGGACTGAAGAACTTTTTTTAAAAAAATTAAAAACAGTATGAATTTATGTGTAAGTGTGCACAGAAACACACACAGTACACTAAATAGAGACTTTTAGATTACTATATCACTTGAACATCGCTTGGTGACACTAGCAAATGACAAATATGGCTAAATACTTCCAAATGCACCGTAAAAAAATATCATGTCCGTATATCTCTCTGACAGGTCTTCATGCATTTCACATTTCAGAAGCATGACAGGGATCTTATTTCTAAGATAAATTCCCCTATCTACTTATTTCCTTGTGTATTTATTGTGGATCTAACCTTCTACTACAAGAAATAAATAAGCAGGTTAAGTAGATGCTATCTTTTAACAAATAGTTTCTCTAGACTGCATTACAACTTTATGAATGACAAAATAAATCCCTCATTTTTAAATCTTGCAAGATGCACATTTAACAGCACGGCACCTATTGAACCTAAATGCACAGTCTATTATTCACATACAATAAAAATGTTCAAGTAAGGTCGAAAGACTGTCTTAGAAATGACAAAAACAGCAAATACAGGGTGAATACTAAAAAGGAATCTTTACATTCATCACATAGTAACTAGGTATTGAGGTATTTAATCTATTAATCAGTACTCATCAAAATGATTTGGGTCCTCTTGGGAAGAAAAGCAGGATACAAATGATAAAAATGAAAAAATGGATGAGAAACGTAAATAAAACTGCTGTTCAATGTGTAGATGTCTTTCCTTTGTTTGTCTCCTTCCTTCTTTCCTAGCACGTTATTTTTCTACAAGGATGAGAAGGATTTTTATACCTCATAGTAAGCCTGTGAGCTGTTTAAAATAAGAAACAGTGATTTGCCAATGGCCTTCCTACATAAGCAGTGATAGGCACCACCTGCAAACTCAGCATTCACATGTCTACAACCTGTTGGCTCTTTTTCTGGAGTATGAATCCTTTCTCTCAATGGCCAAAATCCTATGGATTTGTGTAGTATATTGTGCTAGAGCAGGCTTACTATGCTAATATCACAGTTATAGGAGACCCATTTGTATCAATGGAACTGATGGACTGACTCACCAAATTCCCACTGATTCAGTGGGCCAATTCTAGTGCAATACATTACATTAAACAGGATTTTGGCCAATAAAAAGGAATAGTATATGATCATGCACTGGAGACAGAGCTGGCCTCTAATCTCAGTACAGCAGGTGCAAAATTTACAAAATATTTCAACATGTGTTAAAACAATCACATTTGAATTTTAATCAGTTGAGAACTGATCACTTCACACTGGAGGGCATCTAGTTCTGCAGTTTGGCTTGGTACTGATGTCTCACATATTTTTATTACACATTTCAGGAAAAACCTACCTTTAAATTCTTGTCTCTGTTTAAAGCCTGTAAAAACTTTATCTAAAAGAGGAAAGCTGTTCACATTTTTTTAAAGGGCCATAGGCCTATGGGCCAGTAGCCATTACTTTTTAATTCTTATAGTATGCATTAAAGTATAATGGAAAGTTCATAATTTATCATCTTTCATGGCATTATACTATCATGTCTCTTTAACAACACTAAACCTGCTACAGAGCTTTTTATAATATAAAATCACTTAAAATAGTGTCACCTCACACTATTTAATGCACATGGAGGTGTGCTTCATTAACACACCTCTATGAATTTTTACTGGTACAAATATATAATGTAAGGGGAAATGGAATATCAGTATACACTACAAAGTGGTATCTCGCTTAAATAGCATAATGCATTCCACAGGATTGCTCTTTAAGTGAGTTTGCTCTTTAACCGAAAGACCATTGTAAGTGACCAATTATGACTTCTGGTGGGGGGATTGTGAAACCCGATTTACTTGTTAAGTGAGTTTTTGGTTGGTTTTATTTGTTAAGCGAGGCGACCATTCAGAGAAAATTCTGCTCTTTAAGCGAGTTCCTCTCTAAGCGAGGCGCTCTTTATGCAAGGTTTTACTGTACATCAGTATATATTCCTCTCTCTCTCACTCCCCATCTGTCTGTCCATCTGTCTGTATTAACAAGTGCTAACCAGTATTAACAAGTGAATCTCCCTTGCACCAAAATGCTTAGTTTTATCTGAGTGTTATTTCTGTCTTGTACATTGTACATTCCCATAAAAGTGCAAAATCTTAACAACACTGTCAACATAGTTTGACTCGATTAATTCTCCCAGTCTTCATATAGCAATAAAATCCACCACTGCTGATAGCTGATGCCTCTATGCCAGTGATGGCCAACCTTGGCACTTCAGCTATTCTTGAACTTAAATTCCCAGAAACCCTGATCAGCAGGAGTGTTGACTTGGGCTTCTGGTACTAGAAGTTCAATAACACCTTGAGTGCCAAGGTTTGCCATCACGGTTATATGCTCTCAGCCATCTCTTACAATCCAGATACACCCAATGACAATTTTCCTTTTATAAGAATTACACTTATATACCACCCCATCGCACTTACTGCGCTCTCTGTGCAGTTCACAATTAGTATTTTTGTCCCCAACTTGCTGGGTACTCATTTTACTGACCTTGGAAGGATGGAAGGCTGAGTCAACCTTGATCCCCATCAGAACTGAACTCACAAAATCAGCAGTTTTGGTTGCAACACTACAGTTTAGTCACTGCGCCACGAGTGAATTGTTGAATTAAATTACATGCTACTCAAAATAACCAAGTGAAATATTTGGAGATATTGTTAAACCAGAATAAAGTAGTTGAACACACATACTGCCACTGCCACCACCAGGGTAGAATTACCAGCTCACCAGAGAAATCTCATCCCTTCCCCAATGAGAAATTTAAATAGGTTTCTTTAATAGGTTTTCATTTCTCCAGCAATACAAAAAGGGTCAGGTGTTTTATAAAACATTACATCACCAGGAATGGGGGACGGGATGTTTTTCTTGGTTCCATAAACTTCAGGTTTCCCATTTAATCATGAAAGACCAACACAAACCTTGGTTGCCTGGACACCTGAGTATAGCCATATGTGTATGCTGGATTTTAGGAAAGCCAATTTTTAAAATAAACTCTTTACAACAACAATCTTAGAACTGCATAGCTGGAAGAGACCATATGGATCATTGAGTCTAACCCCTGTCAAGGAATTAAATTTTCATCCTCTAGTTTTGCTAAACCACTGAGCTATCCAGCAGTTCTAAGTAAGGTACCATGGCAGGAGAACCTGGAAAGTAAAGACCAGTGGAAAATTCTGGAGCAGATAGTAAAGCAGTCAGTCCGCAAGAACTACAATGATAACTACAAGACAACTTGGATTGTCAAGAATAAATCCTGCCAGACAAATCTTATCCCATTTTTCAATCAGGTAACTTCCTTGGTAGACTGTGGGAATATTGTACATGTAATATATCTTGATTTCGGGAAAACTTTTGACAGAGTGTTTCATGATATTCTGATTAGCAAGCTAACCATGTGTGGGCTGGACAGAACACATGCAAGGAGGACAAACAGTTGGTTAAAGAATCATACTCAGAGACTGCTTATCAGTGGTTCCTTCTCAAACTGGGAGGAGGTAACAAGTGGAATACGACAAGGCTTAGTCTGGGTATGGCGCTCTTTAATGTTTTTTTAAATTAATGACTTGGATGAGGAAGTGTAAGGAATGTTCATCAGATTTGTGGATAACATGACATTGGATCGAACAGCTAAGACCCTGTAAGTAACTTAGTTCTGTGCCATCAAGTTGGAACCACTTGTACTGACCTTAATAAGGATTTCAAAGTAATGAAATGTTTAAGGAGTGGTTTTATCAGTTCAACCCTTCAGTAAATTCCCACAGTCAATCTGGAATTTGAACCATGGTCTCTAGAATCCTAGTCCATCACTCAATGCGTTATACCATATTGGTATCTTGGAAGCCAGAAATAAAATCCCAAAGAGATCATAATAACCTTGATCATTAGGATGAAAATAACAAAATGAAATTTAACAGGGATAAGTAAAATTCATCTATAAAAAAGAAAGTAGTTGTAAAATGAAAGATACTTGGTTTAATACTATATGCCAGTGGTCCCCAACCTACGGCCTAACTTATGGTGACCCCCTGCTTTTAAATCAATTATTGTTTCTTTTCATGGGTTTAAAATAAATTCTTCCAGGTACCAGCAGCTGGAAGAATCAAGACTAAGGGTGTACTCAGCAATCTTTCACACTGATGCTTTGTGTAATATATATATATATATATATATATATACACACACACACACACACACACACACACACACACACACACACACCACCACCACCACCACCACCACCACCACCACCACCACCACCACCACCACCATCATCATAACGATGACAATGACAATGACGATGATGATTCAGGCACAACTCTTACTTCCAAAATAACATTGCAAGAATCAACTGCAGTAGCAGTTGAATCTTGTAGTAGAAGATCTTGTGCAATAAGATAAACACTAATCTCTTGCATGAGTGGAAGCTCTGTTACGTTAAACAGGCAATCACGATATACTGATAGCACTGCAATCAGTTCCATGTTCATTTGTTTGTTTGACTTGTGTCTCATGTCTCCTTCAGTGAGCTCATAGCACTTTACATGGCTCTCTTCTTTCTCATTTTTAGTTAGAACAATGCTTCCTTGATATGTAATCTTAGCCATTCATATCACTTCTTCTTTCATGTCCTGATCAAACACTAGACTGAAAAAATGAAGCCATTTTCCTGGCTTTGTCATTGGCCAAACTTAAGTCCTCATTGGTACATGTTTCTGGCAGTAATTGGCAGAACAGTAAATGAGACAGATTCTGGATCTCTCCACATTCACACAGCATGTTGTTGTCTGCCAGCATACTCCACTTGAGCATGTTAATCAGAACCAAAGGAATTAAATCACTGATAGACTCCAAAGAACTCAACTCAACAAAAAGCAAAAAAACAAGAAATAAAAAGCTTAACTCACATAACATCAAAAAAGTGACCTCCTTTTCATTAGTGTGAAAATGTTTCATGAAAAGCATCCTACATTCAGCACAATACTAATGCCATGATTAAAATGATCTCAAGCCACAATGTTGCAGTACTATACGTCAACCACAGTTAATTTCTCAAAATGTTACTTTTAAGCCTGTCAAAATATCAGTACAATGTCATTAATAACCTTATCAAAATTCAAATAGACACTAATCCCCTTTTACTCTATAGTGAGGCAAATGATCATCAGTTTATCTGAATATATTTCCAGGCGATGTAGGTTGTATTTTTCTAAAACAAGAGGCTTTCTCTGCAGACATCACTCATCAGGAACCATCACACTGGAAGGGAATTTTCTTTCTTGTAAGTTATCCATTCTATTTTCTCATACAAAAGACTAAATGCAGTCCAAAAATGCTAGATTGGCTTGTTGTTCACCTACTTATCTGAAGGTGTTGGCTGTTCTTTTCGCTTGAAGCAAACCTCTAGTAGATGCCTATTTATCTTCTTGCCAATCAAGAAGTGAATGATTGACAGTAACATAGCCTTATCTAAGCCTCCTGTCTGTAGTGCATTCTGCTAAGTGATGTCATTGCTCTAGCAGAAGAAAATAAGCAGATTATTACAGTGACTAGAAGCAAACTAAACATTTGGATTTTTGCATGGACAGATTTACACACTGTCTGTCAGATAAAGCACAGTTTGCCTCCTGCTTACACAACAAGAATGTGCCTGACAGCTTCTTCCCAGCTTTAGTATCTGATTACATAAATAGGCCATTCCATGCCATTCCTAAAGACTGACAGTCTGTCTTAGTTTAAAGAGCAATTTCTGACTATCAGCTTTTCTGTCTTGCACGCTGCTCTGATTAACATCAGGGCACTTCCTGGAGGTCCGATCTATTGGGGTTTCTTTTTCTGTTCTCTTCTATTTGGGATTATATGCCGATGTATGTGTATAAAGTTGCAGCTATATGAAAAAGACACACTAACTGTGCAAGACTGATAGAATATAATATATCCCTTGCTTAGGCATTTCATGTTGTAAATTTATCGTGAAGCTGAACTGCAAATGAAAGCTCCTGTGAATTTCTGTGAAATAAATTTAAAAAAAACTGGTCAACAGTCTATTAAAGCCTTCATGATAGCTAGGTTTACTGGTAGAGTATTATAAATTGAAAATCATCATCCAATAATATATTTTTCTTCTGTACTTACTAATGATAATACATTTGTTACTAACAGCATTTTTATGATTTATGCATGAAAGGAGTAAGAAATAGGACACTAAACTGAAATTTCCAATCCTTTGAAAAAAATTAGTATGGAAGAGTAGAATGCCTCCCCCCCCCTCCCAAAAAAACTTTTCACAGCCAGAACACAGCTTTTTCTTTCTTTCTTTTTTTTTGCTTAAAAATGGAGACACACATTACTTTTGTCTCAGCAGGAGACAATTTGAATAAAGAACTTAGGCAAGTGTTCTCCTTTCAACAGGAGCAATCAGTTGCCTTCAAACATGATAGGAAAACAACATTCATCCTCAATTGCTTCCTCTTAGCAATCAGTATTCTGAATTAGGCTGCCTTTGGACTCTCCAATAATCCACTAATGACAGAATATAAGGCTATACCCAATAAACAGGAAAAAAGCCTTCTTTCCATGGGACAGTCTTTGGTTCAGAGGAGTGGAAAAGGACCACTGGAAGATAAGAGAGTTGAAGATCCTCTGAAGAAGGATAAAGAGATTGTGGCAAAGTGAAAGCTTGAGAGAACTATCTGTGCCTGTCTTCAGCACAGAAGATATAGACCAAATCCCTGTGACTCAATGTAATCAAGGAACTGAGGCAAGCAGTGAAGACAGGAAACAAAAGTTCTACAGTTTATCAACCAACTGAAAACAAACAGACATGACATTGCCAGCCTTTTGATATTTAACATATCCCTAAGATAAACCTCATCACCAAAGAACTAAAGATCTGCCAATGGAACATCAATTTTTGAAAAAAATGAGTCCATGGAAAATGTATCTAGAATTTATGTAGAATGACTATACCATAGGAACAGGTTGAAAGCAATAGTAATATCAAAATTAACATAAATGTATACCTTGGGCAAGAGGCTAACTGAAGGCACAATCTAACAAAAGACATTTTGAGAAGAAGGCAAGCAGCATGGGCAGTTTTTAACAACATAAAGGATGTGCTTAGTGAAGCAAAAATGAGAAAATTAAGGTCTGAACTCATCAACGCCACCATTCTGTCTGCCTTATTATATGGCAGTGAAACATGGGCACCTACAAAAGCTGACGTCAAAAAAATTGATGTAACACAAAGAGCAATCTAGCAAAGAATGCTACGCATACACTGGGTTGACTGAATATCAAATGAAGATAAGGTGCAAAACAAGAGTCAACATTGATTGAGTTTGCATGTGTGGGCCGGGCTTCAAAGATGGCAGGTGGACTAAAGCTATCACAGAATGGATACCACTTGACATAAAGCGACCACTAGGACCAGTTCAGAGCAAAGTTCCCAAGACCCTGGCATGGGATCGGAAAGAGTGGAAGATGATGCTTCGATCTGCCACATCAACTTGACATGCGAAACACATATTGACCAAGTAACCAAGAATATCAAAAATAACATTAATTTCCTTCATGTTTATATAAATATTCCACTGGTGATACCAGGGCAGACTTTACAGATGTGCAAATACAGTGTTGACAGGAGTGGCATGATAAGCAGGTTTTAAGAGTGTGTGGTCAGGGTTACTGTTGTGCCAAGCAAAGCTTAGCCAAGCTAAGGTGGGGACCAACAAGCTGAGCCATGATGATTATCTTTTTGTTGGCTCCATGAATTCCTGTGATTGTGCTGAGAGCTCAGAGGACTCAAGTCTGTTGGGTCACTGTATGAGGTGGCCTTGTTTCAGGCAACATTTGCACTTGTTTTCTTTGGCACCCTGCATATTAGTAGCAAGACACAATTTGGAAAGGCTCTTAGGGTGGTGTACCTTTAGAACTTTGTGCAAGAGAGATGGACAGCAATTATGAGGGCCTGTAGTGGTGGATTTTGTGCATAGAAGTGGATTCTCAGTGCCTGAGAGAGGTATTCAGTCCAACCCATGGGAAAGGATCTTCCTGCTGAGAGATCAAGAAGTAGGACACAGACAGGGGTGTGCTTGGTTCAGGAGTGCCACTACAGTCCTTCACAGCAGGTGCCAATGGGGTTCCCCTAAATTAGGGATGGCCAACCTTGGTGCCCCAGGTGTTCTTGAACTTCAATTCCCAGAAGACCAAGTAAGCACACTTGCTGATCAGTGCTTCTGGGAACTGAAGTCCAAGAACACCTGGGGCTCCAAGGTTTGATCTGATTTGATTTATTGGATTTGTATGCCACCCACTCGGCTACACGACTCAGGGCAGATAACAACAATCACAATACAGTAAAACCTCACATAAAGAGCACCTCACTTAGAGACTAACTTGCTTAAAGAGCAGAATTTTCTCTGAATGGTCGCCTCGCTTAACAACCAAAACCAACCAAAAACTCGCTTAACAACTAAATTTGGGTTTGAAACCCCCCCTCCCACCAGAAGTCACAATTGGTCACTTACAATGGTGTTTCGCTTAAAAAGCAAACTTGATTAAAGAGCAATCCCGTGAAACACATTATGCTCTTTAAGCGAGGTACAACTGTATATCTAATAATTACAATATTACAGTACAACAGAATACAATAGAATCAAATATCATATCATCATCACAAATCACAGTATCAAAGAAGCATTACAAAAAAAAACCTCTTATTTGAGAAGTCCCACAGCAACAAAAACAAAAGTCACCACATGAATACACCACGGCACCCCAACCAAAAACACCAGTGGAAGGGTCAAGGAGGATGCAGTGGCATCTTCAGCCTCCTGTGGCCACAGGGGCTTTATCATCCCAGCCAGTGGGAGGGTCGAGGAGGGCGCGGCGGCACAGCAGTGTCCTTAGCCTCCCATGGCCACCCTCTTTATCCTCCCAGCTGGTGGGTGAGCCGAGGAGGGTACAGCGGCATCTTCAGCCTCCTGAGGCCATGGGGACTCTTTATCCTCCCAGCCGGTGGGAGGGCCAAGGAGGGTGCAACAACGTGGTGGCGACTTCAGCGTCCCTTGGCCACAGGCGCTCTTTATCCTCCTGGTGGGTAGGAGGGCCAAGGAGGACACGGCAGCGTGGTGGCGACTTCAGCGTCCCATGGCCACAGGGGCTCTTTATCCTCCCAGCCAGTGGGAGGTTGGGGGCACCTGCCTTAAATGGTCTTAAGTCTAGGAGCAAACACAACTATTTGGATATCCAGCAATCATCTGGGAAGGTGCGTGTCAGATGGGAGGGAGTAACCTAATGCAAGGATCCATTCCTTATGCTGCATTTCAATTATCCAACTATGTTAATCTTTCAATAAGCTTGTTAAATTGTCATCAGTGGTATGGGTTCTTCTTGGGAGAGGGTAGCAGGCCAGCCATCTGACCTGAGTTTGTAAACTGTCAGAAACTATTACAAAACAAAATATGAAAAGGAGGATCTCAGTGGGCTCTCACTGAGGTACTTGTGAATACTACTGGCTCCTACTCTGATCCTTCTCACCCGAACGTAGACCAAGAGTTCTCAACCTTCTAAATTCGGGAGCCGGGTCACATTCCCTCAGACAACTTTTGGGGCTGGATGGCCATTTTGCCATTCCACCACCATGTGGCACTCCTGGTGTAGTGGAGGTGTGGGGGGGTTACATGAAATGGTGCCATGGGCAACATCTGGCCCACGGGCTACAGTTTGAAAATCCCTGATGTAGACTATACATGCAAGAATTCCCACATGAGGTCTACAGCTCTGTACACATATGCCATAGGAGGGCCTCCAATTTCATGCTTGCACCTCAGCACCTATGAACCCTCTGGATTGTCCTGCAAAACTGACCTTGAACAGGAGCTGATGGTAACCTAACTAGAAAACTATTTATCCCACACTCAGTCCTGTATTGCACCACACCAGAATGAACACACACCATCTCTTTTTCCAAATACTGTAGTGTGTAACAGAAAACTCGTATCTGTATCTGAACTTTTAGCTGCTCTTCTTTACAGTGACAGAAATGACATCAAATCACAACACAATCTACACATTTCTGTTGTTTCTCAGCTAGTAATCTTTCCTGAATTTTAACAAAATTTCAACAAAATAATCAACACATTTTAAGGACTAGCTTTTATTGCAATTAACAAAGCAGAAACTTCCAATAGACAGGACGCAAATTGATTTCTTCCCCACAGGCAGGTGTTAATGAAGATATTGCCGGGAGGTTGTTTCTGAGCATATAAAGGGCAAGCATATAAAGAGCTCGACTGGTTACAGTGCTAAACAATCAAAAGTCATAGCCACAATATTGTTGCTAGTTATTTCAGCTATAACTTGCAAAGCTTCAGAGCCAGACAAACCAGATGAAAAATGTTGCTTCAGGTCTGCTCTGATAGATCCTTCTGAAATATCCACATTATTGCTTTTATTTTATTATGTACCACACTTCATAACAGCACACTGCAGAATACAATAAAAACTGCACTACACTGCTTTAAGTAGTTATTAAATAGGTCAAAAAGTTACCATAACAAATAACATGTTCTAGTCAAGGTCCATTAATAACATATCTTGTTGTGCCTCTAAACCAGAGGTGGAGGCAGAGAAACATGTCAGAAACTGCATTCAATTCTCTCTCTCTTTCTCTTTCTCTCTCTTATACCAAATCTCCTTTAAAAGCATCCCTCTGAACTAGAGTTGCCATAATTCTCTCCTGTCAAACCGGGAGAGCCACATGACATCATTGCATTCTTCAAACTGCGCATGTGTCGGACGGGGCTGTCAGGGAGACCGCGGCTCTAAGAACCCATGAAATCCCCATCCAGGGGGGACAGCCTTCGTCAGTTTAAAATAAACTGTAGTCAAGAGGGTTCCCCCCCCCCCGTGGGATTCTTCTTGCAAAATACTATTCTTGATGGTTCTATTTTTATTTTTTTGAGTAAAATTTCTTGGACCACTCTTGAAACCACCCTTCCTCCCCCTGAGTCACCCCACCCTCCCTGTCATGAATACCCCACTGAAATAGACTCACCCTCAAATCCCACATGATGATCCCTTGGAAGAAAATTCTAAAGAGAGGCCCGGAACTGCAATACTGTCCATTGCACCTCTGTTTCCCTCCATAATGAGAAAAGCAGGAGAAAGGAAGGATTTTGGAGGAGGACCTTTGCAATGGAGGACTCTTCACTTTCTGTCCACCCCCTTCCCTTCCTCTCCAGAAATACTGACCCTATGCAATTAACCCTTTGCAGTCACATGAAGAAGGAATTCTCCATCCCAGTGTACAGTAGAGGTTTAGCTTCTTAGATATGGTATTTCTTGCTCCCTCCTGGCTTTCGAGGAACAGGGCTGAGGGTGACTCCTTGTCCTCCAAACTTCAAGGTGAGCCAAGGGATTTTTGCAAAGAGTAATTTCACTGCCTATGTGCCTTTCTTTCAATTATCTCGCTTGCAAGTGTCTCCCCTCCCTAGTGTGCTTCTCAGGGTGCTGTTCTGCCTTCACTGCTTTCAAGCAGGATAATTGAAAGGAAGATAGGGAGGCAGTGAATTAACTCTTTGCAAAAATCCCATGGTGAGGGATGATCTTCCTTCCTTTGTTCAAATTTAAAAATCCGGGACTTTTACATGTGTTTTTTTTTTTTCTTGAACCGGCAGGGACAGCTTCAATCCAGGAAAATCCTGGAAAACTGGGACATATGACAACCCTGCTCTGGACTTTCACAGACAGAATCAACAAGCAAAACAACAGTGTTGTTAAACAGTTAATTGTTGTATGGGGTACCAATCTGGCACACCATGGTGAATCACTCCCTGGAACTACCTCAATCCAAGTTCCTACGGAAGATCTTTGGTGTCCCTAATTGCATCCTGTGCTCTGTGTCTTGAAGTAGGCCAACATCTCTTGGATACTAAACCATGCCTAATAATATTTAAATTCT
Organism: Furcifer pardalis; assembly: GCA_030440675.1. Taxonomy (NCBI): domain Eukaryota; kingdom Metazoa; phylum Chordata; class Lepidosauria; order Squamata; family Chamaeleonidae; genus Furcifer; species Furcifer pardalis. The sequence goes on along the minus strand of CP126891.1, from coordinate 110,044,913 downwards.
AGCTACGGTGACTTTTTGACACAAACTCCCTTAGCCTCAGCTTTCAATTTCTTAAGGAGACACAATCTTTCAGCTGGCTCTGTTCCATAGAAGGGAAAATTAAATCTCTAGGCCTAGCTCTGGAACCAATGGCTCTATCTACTGCCCCTGAGGTCTTTCAATTAATTAAGCAAATACTATTAGATTAAGACTACCAGACCCTTTGCGGTGCAGCCAACAAAACTTGCTCTCCCTTGAAGTTGGGGATCCCCCCCACAGCGAGCCAAAATGGCTCCCTATTTGTGTAACCTGACTATTTGTGTAACCTGACTCTTCCTCAACAGTGCGGGACCTTTTCACTGGAAAGATTTAACGTTTTGCCATCTGAGCACCTATTTGGAAGATTCAACAAAATCCCATATGGTGATAGGTTGTGTCCTTGCGGGGCCAAACGTGTTGAATCTGTTATCCACATTCTCTTCTACTGCCCATTTCACAAGGAAATCTGTCTCAACTACCTAGATCCCATTTTTACCAAGTTTATGGACTCTCAGTCTCCTCTAGATTGCTGCTTCTCTTGAACAATGGCTCCACCAATTACTTGGACAGAGGGGCTGCCTTTCTGTCAGGTACCAACCCATCTCCACCATTCGGTGGAAGTTGATGATTCTTGATTTTACATGTTTTAGTTATGCCACTCCTCACATTTTAAACATTTTTACACTATTTGCACGAGAAGGCTTAAGGCCTCTAACAGTTTTCTTGTGAAGAGCAGGTGGACTGCCTAATTAGTTTTCTCCCTTATTTCTTCTACTATAATTATTAACTATTTATAAGGCAATTTTACAATCCTGCTTCCTATATAATAATTTGTGTAATTTTAGAATGGTTGAATAGCTACCATCGAGACACCTAATTGAAAGGCAGTTTCAGCTTTTTAAAATTATTATTAATCAATTATGTCTTCAATTCCCCCCCCCCCTCACTTCATTAAAAATATAGAAAATACAAAAGGCTCAACTCAATGTCTTGTCCCAACTAGAATAGCCCTATGTGTTTATTCTGCTTGGGACAAACATTGGATTTAACCAATAGGATACCAATGCAATTAGACAATATCATACATGCAACACCAATAGATAGATATGAAATTTTACAGTAATTTTCACTATTTTATTTGAATGGGATGTTGCATTTTTGTTAGCTAGCTTAGTGTGTCAATCTACAGAGATAAATATATACTCCTATAATCAAAATATATGCAAAGCAACTGCAATCAAAAGACAACTGCATTAGCCTGCAATACACTGCATTTTCAAATCTTGAGATTCCTGTGTGCATGCAGTTCTTTTGCATGGCAGTTGTATCACATTTTAAAAATATCATACTTGGGAATCCTTGTCAATGTAGTTCTGGGGCTGGTACACTGAAGAGAAACTTACATAATGTCCCAATGTACTAAGGACTGAGCTCTGAATAAGAATCATACAGATCAAATCTTGTGCAATAATTTTAAAAGCATAATACTCTCTACCTATAGATATGTATTTCCAGACAGGTATTTCTGGTATTTATTCCAAATTTTATGTAGAGGAACAAACAAACAAACTGGCATAGCTGTGGATATTCAACTTACTTTCAGCTCTGGCAGCCTTTGCCTTATTGCTAAATCTTAAAGGACACATGATTTTTAAAAACTGAAGCAGAAGTTAGAATCTGGAGACATTTAGACAGAATGGTGATTTCAGCGGTGATGTCAAGAAAGCAACAGTGAGGCCTGAAGACTTATACATCTTTGAAGTTGTATTAGCAGGAGATTTTATGGTCAGCAATGATGTTATAGGAATGAATGGTGGAGATAAATGGGTGGGTTGAACAAAGAGACAGAGGTAAAGAGAACAATGATTAAATAGGCTACTTTAGCTCAACTAGAATACTTCAGTTTTTCACCATATTTTTCAAACAAAACAAAAGCAAATCCTAATGACAGCAAAAAGAATAAAGGAAAACATGCAACACATCTACAAAACTGCTTTATCCTCAGTTATCACCAATTTTTAATACAATGGACGTGAGTTCCATGAGTACTAAAGTACATTCTCATGACTATGGGGGATATCCTGAACTGTAGATTTGCTTATAGTGGAAAGAGGAGCAAACCAAGTAAGAAGTTATTTCAGAGGGACAGTGATGTAAGTCCACCTTCTAAAAGTTGTCCCTGTCATAGAGAGGTTCCTGCAAATTTCTGAAATTAGGAAAATGAAACAAATTACTTGTAAATCACATTAATAAGAGGGTTTTTTAACTGTAGCATGCAGAGTATTAACATCTGATGTGCCTATGAATAGTCACTGCTACTAGTATACATTAAGTGTTGTAATTGGTTTAAATCAGCATGGGCCATCTGTCTTTAATACTCTTATTACAAGGCAGTAAGCAGAGAACTATTAGAGCTGCAGCATAAGCTGTAAGATCTTTACCCATTCTTAAATCATTTAAAAATAATGAGAGCTTTAGCCTTTATCTAATTAACGAGTGCCTTCTTTGAATTAGAAAAACTGTATCATTTAGCCCACGGTTGTTTAGTAAATTGGCTTGGTGGCACGTAAGCTAATGCAGGGTAGCAGTGCAGTGTCTTGTTCCTGGCTTATTACTTGAATTATAATTCAATGATCACCTTAGATCATGGGCTATTCATAAATCAGGAGGCTGACATCAGATGAAAAATTGTATTAATATATGAAACTTATTATATAGTACAAACTGCTCTCTTGATAAATTACATTGTTCAGGCTTGACAATGATTGCATTTAAAACATTATTCCAGTTTGCTGTTTTACAGACTGAAACCTCTTCATGAAAAATTTACAATGCTCCTCTGTGTTTTGGAGTCAGAGGGCAATAGTAGCAAATGGCAGACATAACACCATACTTTAGATTTGCTGGCAGCAGCTGAGGACAGAAAACACTTTCAAGTGCAGGAGTGAAGGGAGGAGGGGAACCCTCAGATGTGCCCTTAGAATCTACATATCTAGTTTTATGAAGATACTAATTGTCCTCTGCTGCAGAAGCACAGTAAATAATGAAATTTTAATTTCAGCTTTCTGGATTGCTTTCTTCCATATAGGTGCACGTTTCTTAGAAATTTATAGCTTGAGAAGCAAAAAAAAACCTAGAGGGGTAAACCCATGAAGTTTAATTTGAATTGAGACTGAGCCCCTCAGATGATGCGTTATGACAAATGCTTTTTGCCAAGGCTGACTGGGTTACTCATGCTGTAGTTCCATATTATTTACATTAATTACATGAAGGCTGCTTTGTTAATGGTACATTCTGGTGTGGGTCGCAGCGTGATATGCTAATGATCTAAGAAAAATCTGCCTCTTCAATATTTATGATAATTTGTAAGAGGGAATAGGATTGCCTTTATTTCTTCAAGAGAATGAACAAAAAATTAGAACGAAAACAATTTATTCATGGGGAGAAGCAAGAGGTTCTAATCAGAAGACATTTTAGTGTTATAAGCACAGAACAACCATCTTCCTTGGGGTTTTGTCATAATCTCTGACAAACTACTAACATGGTAGGCTGAAAGATCATACAATGTGAAGGTGATTGCTTAGGTTAAATAACATAATTTTTAAAGACACTCAAGACCACAATTGTTATCTTCTTATACATGACCAGTAAATATACAACAATATGTTCACATTGAGCTAAATTGGGAGAAACAGCAAGAATTTCTTTATTCTGTTAGGATAAGAATAAATACTGCTTTTGTTTCTTTGTTTCCTTTGCAGACATTTTTATTCCAGTTGAAACAAAGACAATAGCACAATTATCAGAGTCAAAATTCCTCTTATCCATTTATTAATTTAACAGTAAAAATTTCCATCAGAAATATTTAAGACTGCAAGTGAACAGTGCTTTGCATGTTGGCTACAATGCAATACACTGTAATGTTCATGTGAATTTTCAGTATTAAATCTTGCTCTCATTGAAGTCAACAATAGCCCGCTGGACTGATAATTCAACAATCTAATATAAAACTATTATCTGAAATGAACATTATAGCTCATAATTGCAGCTATTTTGTCTTCCCTGACCTAGTATCCTCCAAATATTTTAGATTACAGTTCCCATCAGCATTAGTCAGCATGGTCAATACTTTGTCATGGTTAAAACTGTAGTTCACCAAGTTAGGAACTTGATTAGTATTGTTGGGTTCAGCAAAAATACATAAGAATGGGAAGAAAGCAAAAGAAAAATCATTTAAAAAATACTTCAAAAAATTTAACCTTCAAAAAACCATGTACAATACATTAAAATAAAATTTTAACAAAGCAAAACTCTCACAATAAAAATCAATGATATTAAATATAAATGTGTGTGGTAGCAAATATTTGGGTGGCAAATATAACTGGGGAAAACCTTCAAAAAAAACCCCTCAGAAACCTGGTGTTCCTCATGAAACTACATTCCACTTCTTATTTCATGTCCTAGGCTGCCAAAATGAAGCCACTTTCTTGGCTTTGTCAATGGCCAAACTTAAGTCCTCATCAGTGCATGTTTCTGGCAGTAACTGGCAGACCAGTAAATGAGTCGGATTCTGTACTTCTCCACATTCATATTCCACGTAACAGTTACTGATTTTATGCAAAGAAATAGGGATATTATATTAACAGACATAAGCTGTATACCATGAACTTTGACCCTCCGTAAATGACTATACAGTACTGCTCATTTTGGTATAAGGATTACATAGTTACTCTCCAAAGCTTTTTGGACTTGAGATCATTGTCTACATTTGGACTCTAGATTCTGGATTTTCTCTTCTGTTTTGTTTTGGTCTGTTTGTTTGCTTAATTATGCTGAATGTTTCTATGCTATTTCTAATGTGTTACAATTGTTAGGAAATTTTTTAAGATGTGGAATCCCTAGATACTGGGCAGGATAGAAATATTTTACTAAAACAAATATGTAAACAAACATAGCAATGCAGAAAGTACATTCAAAGACTCAAAATTCAGTGGACATATTATACTGGCATAATATAGCCATGTCACAAAATTCAACTTCCTTTTCAAATAATTTGAGCAGCCTTGATGTAGAAAGTGTGTGCTTTTTTATTAGTGAACATCGCCCCCTCCTCTGGGCCCACAACAATGGCCTGAGGGAGAAGACTCCATGGCCTAGCAGTGGCTGACAACATCACCCCCTCCTCTGGGCCCACAACAACGGTCTAAGGGAGAAGACTCCATGGTCTAGCAGTGGCTGAGAACATCACCCCCTCCTCTGGGCCCACAACAACGGCCTGAGGGAGAAGACTCCATGGCCTGGCAGGCGGCTGAGGACCTTGCCCACTCCTCTGGGCCAACAACAATGGCCTGAGGAGAGTTAGTCTGTGTTCTGTTTTGGTTGTATTTTGTGAGATTATATTTTATAATTTTTATTGTACTGTTGCTGTTTTGACTGTAAGCCGCCCTGAGTTGCCTCGGTGAGTGGGCAGCAATATAAATCTGGATAAATAAATACATACATAAATAGTGCACGCAGACATGTTAAGTAAAATTCACACCTTAACAGAGGAGATAATTTTTAAAAAGTTATTGAAATGGATCCTAAAACCAGTACCTACTTCTTTCCATTTTACACTCATATAGCCATGTATACATAAACAAAAGGAACAATGAAGCATGTATTTTCAGATTCAGAATGAAGAATCTTAATGCTAATAATATTTATTTGAAATCTGGGATGTCCAATCTAACCACTGAATTCTCTATTCTGCATTTTAGGGATAGAAATAACTCCAACTATCTCTCATCTATGACATTCAGACTTGAGTATATTCCACTTAACTTGTTACGACTAGGGGTGATTCAGCTGTGAAAAAGAGGATCTTCTCCAATTATTGGCACAGGTATTTGCAGTTTCTTCAAACGGTACAGGAAACGAAAGGATGTCACTTATTATAACTTTAAACCACAATAGGAAATAGAGACCTACTCTTGGACAACTCCATATGAGGATGATGAGGATGATGGTGCTGGTGATTTGCTAAACATATCCTTTGCTCTAGAATTATTTTTACGCAGGTCCATAATCTGGATATTTCAAAAATTAAACCATAACAAAATATGTGCTTACAAATTAAAAACAAAACAAAAAAATTGGCTGTATAAAAACAGCTCTCTTTGGGAGACAGAAAATGGTTGTTAAACACATGATTACAGCTTGGAAGCAACAAGAAGAATATGCCTAGAAAGAAAACAAATACTAGAAATGTTTATTGCCCACTGATTTTAACCTGACCTTATTTTTAGCCCTGTCTCAATGACATCTGGGGTTAGTTTGATGGGAGGAGGAAAGGTTAAAGTGATAGGGTTATTTCATTAGTGATAAAGAATAATGAGTACTCACAACAACATCCACCAAAAAAGAAGAGGGAAAAAATTCTAGTCTTAGGTCTGAATACCTCTGCTCAATGAACAGCAACTCTTCATCTGCTAATTGGAGAACGAGAAGTAAAGGTCATGCGCAAAAACAATAGGTGATATAAGAGTGATACATAGTATAGGGAATTGCTGCATCTTCAAATTGTCAAAATGACAGCTGCTAGAGAGAAATGAGGGTGGCAAAAACAAGAATCCCCACAGCTCCAGACTGGGTAGTCAGATATAATGCTTGCTAGTATTGCACTAGCTGGTAATATATAGGTTTTCCTTAAATGCGTTGTCCTACAGCAACTGGGTCATCCTAGAGCAAAAATTATAATCATTACTATAACTTATTAGTGCTCTGCCCAAGTTTTGTGAGTCTTGTGACAAGCTATATTTGAAATTACAAATCTTCCTGGTTATTCAGACTCAGTGTGTGAATTAGTCATCATACATTTACATTTTAACTTGTTATGTCTCTATGGCAGGGGTTCCCAACCTTTTTATGCTGTGGGCCTGACCATGCCCCCAAACAGCTGAATAGGCTGGACCACACACCCCCAGAAGTAAATGTGCCCGCTTTCATGTTGATGACAGCCACGGGTGCATTTACAACCAACACAACCATATTTATGCATGTGTGGGTGCATTTTACAGCTGTCACAAAGCACCCGCTTCCACTTCCAGGTGTGGTGGTGGCGGGCCACATGAAATGGTGTCACAGGCCGGGGCCATAGGTTGGAAAACCATGCTCCAGCAGAGTGAAAGACAATGCACAGAGTGGATATACAACGTAGTATATGTACACTCATATTCAAGTATATCCACGTAAACACATAAAGCAAATTTCTTGCTAGATTGGATCCAGATCATTAGCTGAACTGAAATCAACACAAATTAAAACATAATTGATTTATCTCATTAATTTCAACAGGAGGACAGGTTACTTTCAAATAATTATGGGTCTTTGAGTGGTCATCTGTGAATTCTTACATTTGGATTTGCACTTGTGCAGAACAGGTCAGAATATTACAGAGCTCTGGAGTTTTACAGATTTCTCCTCCTCTCCATCACACATGCGGTAACCCATCCCTAACAGTTATTTCTCAATTCTCTTCTGTCTGCCACATAGAAGGCAAAGTAATGGGCTGCGGGAGGGAGGGAGGAGAGTTGTGTGAATTTACAAATGTTCACTTGAAGAACATCTGTGACACCTAATAGCCTGACTTTCATCATGGTCTCCAGGATTCACACATATGGGTGACTTATTCATTTCATTCATTTCATCAGCTGGTGGGATGTTATGCAAAATTTGATGAAAGTAGAACTTGCTCAAAAGATGCATTTGTTGCTATGCTTAGGTCTAACCTGTAGTGGTTTACAAGTATCCATGGTTGGGGCCATGTTGGTGTTTTGTAAACATCTGATAACTGATGTGTTAGGAGATCTGATACCATACATAGTCTGACATGGCCTCTTGTCAAACCACAGCCACCACAAAATTATAAAGAACATGTTGAATCATTTCTGGCCACTTGATTCAGCACATTATGAATTAGTGGAAAGAGTGGAAATTTGTAGTAATTGATCCAACTCTATCAGAGTGAATGTGCTTCACAGAGGATGATGACAAACTTTTGCTCTTAAGCAGAAAATCAGAAACATATGCACTTCTGATTAAAAGAAGTTGAAGACATTTATGTGACGATGATCCCAGCATTTCTTGGGGGGGGGGGAACAGTACAGTGGATCCTCGCATAACAAACAGCTCAGTTAACACAAAACTCACATAACAAAAGAAGGGAAAATAATGACAGGCTTGTCCTTAGATTTGCCTTGCTTAGGTTTCTTAGGCTGTTTAGGACCCTCCATTTTCTTAGGTTAAACTTGTGAAGGCACAGCCAAAAAAAGGGGGGCGCTGAATTTTAGGTGCAAATTTTTCTGCTGGCTTTAATGAATTGCGCCACAGAAAATCCGACAATCTTGCTGCTCGATTTTTCAAAGCAGACTTTTCTTTTTACACTGAACACAAGCACTCGTTTGATGTTGTTCCCCCAAACAAAAAAACAAACAAACAAGTATTGTCACCACCAATCACCAGAATTTTGTTCTTGCAAAGAAAACATTGTTTAAATGGTGCGGTATCCAATGCCATACATAGTCCCAGCCACAAAGGTGGCACAGAAATTGTAAAAACACAAGAATAAGTCCAGTATATTCCAATAAACATTTCCAATTGTAATCCAATCCTGTGAAAATGTTCATCCTAAGAGGACTCTAATGCTGAAAAAACAACAATATATTAACAGTCTAAACAATAACTAACTAGTATAAGAAAATAAAATATAAATTTCAACATAGTTACAACACCTCGGAGCCTGGAAGAATACGACCGAGCCACGCAGTGGAAAAATGGAACTGAAGGGATGGTGGGTGGGGTGCTAGCACTAGGCATGACGGGACTGAAGCTTTTCTAGAATAAAAAAAGTAGCTTGCACAGGGACCACAAAGAAGAACAACTGGAATCCCAGAACAGATTGCCATAAGCATTGAAAGGAAATAATAATGTTTCAGAATCCACTTGAAGTAGCATCAAGAGATGCAAGTGACTTTTTTCATTTGAAATTAACTGAATTGCAAGCCAGTGAGCATCTCAGATACATTTACAAAAAGAATAGTCTATTAGATTTCTGTTTTGGTCCACCTGATGTATTTATCAACCTTAAGAAATTTGCTTCGGGCATATTCATAGTCTTTAGCACTACACAGATCTGTGACTTTTTCCCAGGATGAACATTTTCCAGGATTAAAATGGTGAAATCCAAATGTAGGTCAAGACGTACAGATGAACATTTGCATTACATTTTAAAGGTGTCTGTCATAAACCACGACTTGGACATTAATGCCTTGGCTAACAGAAAACAGTCACAAAAATCACACCCTTGTTCCTGCACTGTTTAAAATTTTGCTGTTGATGTTTATTTCTATGATTGCATGGCTAACTCTGTCAAATCTGGTGGGCAGAGGAACAGAAGAGGTTCTTTGTATTCCGCAGAAGACAGAATTCTGGGCAGGCTGCATAGGTGTCTTGATCTGCAACTAGATATTTGAATATTTCCTTTAATAGTAAAAAAAATTGCTCATGGCAGCAACTCAATGGTCCTTTTTTATTATTATTAAAGGCTTCCCTTCTCATCCTGAGCCCTAGGGATACTTAGGATATAACAGGAGGAGGATACGTTTTTAATTACAGTACAGTAATACCTCAGATAACGCTAAGACTTGGTTCCACAAGTCTTGGTGTTATCCGATTTTTAGTGTTATCCGATCCATGTTAAAATCCTATGGGATGGATCGGATAACGTTAAAGCTCCATAGAGATACATTGTAACCGCACAGGCTTTAGCGGTTGTTATCCAATCTATCCCATAGGATCTTAACGTTATTCGATCCAATTCTCCTCCCTAGATTACTTAACGTTATGCGATTTTAGCGTTATCCGAGGTAAACGTTATCCGAGATATTACTGTACTCTAAAATAAAGTCACCCAAAGTGGGCTTTGCCAGTGCAAAGTTACACAATAGAATTCTGGCCACAGTTTAGGTACAAGTACATTCTGAAGTATGCTGATTCTTTTTTGTTCCATATCTAGGACAGACGTGAAACTTCCAAAATGAAGCCACCTTTTGGTGAATCCATTCTGAAGTTCCTTTGACCTGACCTAGTGTGAGAAAGATTAGCTGGCAACACAAGGCTACCATTACCAGGGTACATTTAATTGTGGTTCAAAAATAACACAGTCTTCGAGGAGGCTCTTCCTGTGTACCCATGCCATCACTTGACTCTTACACGTACAGAACCCAGGAACATTCTGATTTCCATTCTGTGCAAGCCCATATGTGTGAATCATATGAACCACAAATAAGCACTTAAATTCAGCTCAGTTAATCTCCAAGATCTTGGTAAAATTTTAAGATCTCTATCACTGAAGACCTGTCAAATCTTAATTTAGCTGGTTTAACTTGGACATTCAAGGACTGAAAACAGCTTGACATGCAGCATTTTTTCTTCACATACATTTCTCACTTATGCAAATTTATTGGGGTGGGGTGGGGTGAAGTGAAGCTGTTGTCATGTTGTATATGTGGGAAAGAAGGGACTGCAGTGGCTCAAGTCACTAAGATGCTGACTCGGAGGCGGAAGGTCAGCAGTTCGATTCCCGAGTACTGCAGGACGGAATGAGCTCCCATCTCTGTCCCAGCTCCTGCCAACCTAGCAGTTCAAAAGCAAGAAATTGCAAGTATATAAATAGGGACCACTTCGGTGGGAAGGTAACAGTGTTCCATGTGCTCCGATGTCTAGTCATGCCTGCCACATGACCATGGAAACGTCTGCAGAAGCAGACAGCGCTGGCTCTTTGGCTTAGAAACAGAGATGAGCACTGACCCCTAGAGTTGGATACGACTGGATTTCAAGCAAGGGAAACCTTTACCTTTACCTAAGACCACCAGGGGTAGGTAGGAAATGATTACCAATTATAACCAATTAGATAAACATATAATTCCTAAAGAGACAATGGTTCACCAAGGCAGTCTAAAGCAGGGGTAGGCAACCTATGTCCCCCAGGCTGAATCCGGTCCATAGTGCCAAATAATCCAGCCTCCACCCTCACTCCAGCTGCCACTGCCACCGCCACTGCTGGAATTGGCTGTGGACTCGTTTATGACAGCCGTAAACAGCAAGGGAATCACCAGTCCGGCCCCCTCAACTGTCTGAGGGAGAGTGACCAGGCCCCCAACTTAAAAAGGTTGGCAGCCCCTGGTCTAAAGTATAAATTTGAATGATTCCAAATCCCAAAGTATCCACATTTCCTTAATTCAAATTTACAGCTTCTAGCTCTGTTGTTCTATTGTTCTACATTCTTCTTGTTTCACAAAAGTGGCTGATTTTATTCTTCTATTAAAATGTATTTTACCTTTCTACTTTCTCTGCTTGGATTTCCCATGAAGAGTTAAAGAACTGCCTTGAAAAATCAGTGTATCCTCATAATAAAATCTAGATATAGTACTTTTAATACCCATAATTGGTTATCATCTTCCAGCTTGGAGCTACCCCAACATTTTCTTGTCTATTATGCAGTTTGCTAAGGAGTGTGTTTAAGCGCAGCAAAAGAAGACCACATTGTGTGTCAAATTAAATGTGGTTGATACATGCTTTATCTATACATGCAGTGAAATTTTGTTACAGATTGTCTGCTGGACAATAATATTTGCACATTCCTTGCCTGACAAGCTGTTCTGCATTTTGTATGAGATGCTGTAATGTTTCTGACGACCTGTAAAAGGCCACACATTTCAACAAATTCTCCAAATTAATGGCTGAGACTGTTTTGCAATGTTTTTGTTCAGTAGCATTCACTCTTGTTGATTGTACCCTAAATAATAAACCACAGCCTTAGGCAGTTTTCCTCAGAATGTTTATGATGAGAGCTCATTCATCTAAATCTACCAGCCAATGGTATAAAATAAATCAAGAATTTCCAAAATATAACAATATTTGTGTTCACTAGATAATTGATGACTGCAGCTGTGCTAATTAAAACTCATCTGAGTTTCATTAATCTTGGTCACCGAGACCAATTGCTATATGCCACACCCTGATCACAAGAACGTCGCCTTTGCACTTATATTCTACAACCAGGTTGTAATTGCTAGGATTTTTGTCATTATATTTTATAATGCTCAATAGTGGAAAGTGTATAATCCTATTTAAGAGTGTGAATGCCTATGTTTTGTTTTTAAACAGCAAATATATAAGTTTCATGATATATTATAATTGCTTTCTTCTTTTAAAAAAAACCACTATAATTTACAGAATCTGTAGTTATACTTGTGGGAGGACAGGGGGGAGGGTGGTAGTCTCAAAAGTGATTGTTACAAGCTGTGCTGAAACCCTATGCAATTCAGTAGGGTTTAGGTAAATTAACTGCATGTAGGGTTCTGAGTCATGACCACTACCAAGAACGTAAAATGGACAGAAACAATTACATCTGGGACAAAATTGCTAACTGAGTCGCCACGGCGAGTGGGCGGCAATATAAATTTGAACTAATAAATAAATAAATTCTCCTCTGTGTGTTATAAAGTTAAGCTTGTTCTGAACACATCAGGGGGGGTTTGAGTCTGGTGTCATTTTCATCTTCTTTTGGACTTGCAGGCCTAGAATTCCTTGAACTTGTTACCTACAGTGCCACTTGTGAAACTGAAATATCAGAAGTGATTAGATACAAGGGGCAATATGAAACAAAACCCAGCCATTTGGCACACTCAATAGGTATTTGATTTCAAAAACACTTTACTAAATGAGATCAAAGACTACAGGGAAGAGAGGAAGAGGAGGAGCCCAAGTAACTCCAGTGGACACATCTGCCACTATCCCAAGAACAAAAGTGTAGGAAGTATCTGTGAAAAGGAAACAACTATTTTTGTAATGGATATTGGATTTTAGACCTTACTTTCAATTCCAATATTAAAATGTTTAGAAAAATTCTTTTTTAAATTGGTAATGCACTTTGGCAATTGCCCCAAAGTGTTCCCTGACATCAATAATCCACAGATTTAGGACCTTCTTCATCCATCTCTCTTGCTGCAGCCTATAGTGCTAAAAGCATTTATAGTAGGTTTGCTAGCACTGCAAAGTGGGTGTTGTTTTTTTAGCTGGGTTGGCATTGGGTCAAGGAAGGAAGGCACCCAATACTGCTGGAAGAGGTGGGATTCAATGGAAGTACATGGTGGTATTCTGGCCTGTGCACCCGTGATGTGCCTTGAAGTGTCGGCACAACCATCTGTGAAATCTGCAGAGTTTAAAAATATTATTTGTTTCGGCTACATCGGGGGGGGGGGGCAACCTTAGTGTCCCAGGTGTTCTTGGACTTCAATTACCAGAAGCCCTAAGCACATCTGCTGATCAGGGGTTCTGGGATTTGAAGTCCAAGAACACATGGGGCACCAATGTTGGCTACCCCTGGACTACATGAATTGTCTGGGGGATTCTGGGAGTTACAGTCTGAACAATTTATATTTCTAAGCTTTGAAATGCATGGATTTAACTCTCACTACAAACATCCAAGTAGTGAGCTGTTATGTATTCCCAATATTGCTGTATGGAGTCAAATCTTGGACATTGACTAAAGCATCTGAAAAGAGGGTCAAAGCTTTTGAAATGTGGATCTACAGACGGCTGCTAAGGATATCATGGGTTGACCATGTGAGTAATGTAGAAGTATTGCACTGAATGAATAAAGAACAAGAACTCTTTAAGACCATTAAGCAAAGAAAGCTCCAATACCTTGGCCATATCATGAGGAACGACATAAAATATAGAATACTCCAACTTGCTCTTCAAGGAAAGAATTCATGGTGGCCGCTTATGTGGGATATTACTTGATCCCTGCAACTGTTTTGTGTGTGTGTGCATGCTAAATCTCTGCCCTGCAAGAGCCCTGCAAGAAAGAGGAAGCTTTGTTTACTCAAGCCTGAGAGTGATTGGCCTTTCTGGACTGGTCTTTATGCTATAGGACTATGTATTGTTTTTGGACTGCCTGTGGACTGACTTACGCTTTTCTGGATTATCCTTTAAGAAACCTGCTACTACAATAAAGCTACTGTTTTTGCTTGAAGATCGTCTCTTTCCTTAACAGGAGCTGACACCACATACACAAGGCCTAGCTACCAAACCTCCCTTGTTTGCTTTATTGCCTGAGCATATTAAGAGTTCTCTTTTTGCAGAACGGCTCTCCCACAGGGTAAACAAGGGCTATAGTTCCCGTAAAAAGACTGGGTCTCTGGAACTGGAAGGGAGGGGCCCTTGCGTGGGACAGCCGTATTCTGACAGAGGCCCTGGACATAGACAGACTTCATGGCTGAAGAATCTGAGACACTGTTGTGGCATGGCTGCGGAAGAACTGTTTTGAGGAGTTAAGAACAGAAAGACTATCACCATAATGATAGCCAATATCCAGAATGGATACGGCACCTGAAGAAGAACAAATGCACAGAGCAACAAAGAACTATACAAATAGTTGTACTGGTTGAAGTCCAGTAAGAGGTCACAACTAGACTAGGTCCACAAGTGGTTTGATGAGTAAACTCCTCTTTAATTTCCATTAATTCAATGGGTCTAATTTAGTTGTACTCTTCTACTGGATTGCACCTATTACATGTACAGTAAAACACCGGATAACGATTGGATCGGATGCTAAAATCACATAACGTTAAGTAATCTGGGGAGGAGAATTGGATCGAATAACGTTAAGGTTCTATGGGATGGAGCAGATAACAACCACTAAAGCCTGTGCAGTTACAATGTATCTCTATGGAGCTTTAACGTTATCCCATCCATCCCATAGGATGTTAACATGGATCGGATAACACTAAAAATCGGATAACACCAAGACTTGTGGAACCAAGTTTTAGCGTTATCCGATGTTTTACTGTATATAATTTTATATAAAAGGGGAGGGAAGTATCCCTTGCAAAATCCTAGACCTACATGAAGAGCACATTCTCCAGATTTGTTACAAATCAGACAACATTTTTATAACTCTAGATATGCTTTGTTTGTTAAAGAAAAAGAAATGTGTCAAAAACTTGTGGCTCACATAAATATCTAGAAAATAGCTATAACCATTGTAGGTAACTAAGCTATCTTGTTGATCACAAGTACAGTACTAGAAAACACGAATAACTCCAACCAAGAGAGTTATATTTATTTGAAGAAAGGGGGCATTTGAGTAAGCAGTCACAAGGCAGCACTGCCATAAACACAGTTTATGAAAATACTTGTAAACATTTATTAAATGTAAATCCCTCTTCAAAATATGTAATATAAGATATTTCATTTTTTTCAACACAAATTGGAGCATGAAATAAAAAGAAGCTGATAAATGTACAACTGTCTCATTCAGGAATTTGTTCTTTTTGTACTCTTAAGTGCTCTTATATATACTTTAACTAATGTGATAACTCTCTCTCAAAGGGTGAACATGAGACTGAAAAGCATAATATTCATTAGCATACATTGATGCTTCGATGGGATCCCAGCCAAATTTTGACAACTGGACAACTGTAAGCTTCGTTTCATATTTAGATATCAAGTTCCTATGATTCAAATAAATACATTAGTATAGGGGTTTGTTTTGTTTTTAAACTGAGGCTGAAGTTCAACAACAGTTTGAGAATAAGTTGGGAAATGGAATTAGGTAGGGAAATAACTGAAAAGGAATGGAGAAGTTTGTGGAAGAAAAGAATGTTAAACAATATGTATGTAAGAATTAAAGAAAATTATTATAAAACAATATATAGAGATGATACTTAACACAAGTAAAAACAAATTATTATAATTCAAAATATTCTACAATATGTTGGAGGTGTAATCAAGAGGCTAGTGCCTATTTTCATTTCTGGTGAGAATGTTAGGAGATTCAGAATATATGGGATTTTGCTTTTATATGAAATTAATATTTTATTTATGAAACTTAATTATTTTCCAAAATAGCAATGGTAGAGTGCTCTGGAGATGCTCAGTTGAAAGGGCAAAAAGGGGAACTAATTATAATTTTGGTGACTGCAGTGAGACTAATTATAGCAAAACATTGGGAAGGTTTTTTTTTCAACTTATTTCCTAGAATAAAGAAATTTGGAATACACCTATTAATGATAAATTGACACGCAAGGCAAAAAAAGGATTGTCAAAAGTGAATAGGTTTAATTATATATGGGAAGAATTTATAGAATTTGCTCTATTGAAGATGCCAGTGCACAAAACAATGTTTTTGGAGAGAAGAGAGGTGTACTAACTAAAGATAGAAGGAAAAGGAAAAGAATAGATATTTGCAATGTCTCAAAGGTGGTGGAAATGACACAGTATGTATTATAATTTTTTAAATTATGTTTGGATTTTGTATATATTGATTTATGCTTCATGTCCAGTTCTTCATATTCTTTCGGGTCCCGATCAAACCTTGGACTGACAAAATGAAGCCACTTTCTTGGCTTTTCATGTCCGGTTAAATAAAATATTAAAAAACTTATGAGAGTTACTTTCATTAGTCATGGAGAGAGCAACTCATTTACTCTGTCAATGTTTAGCATCAGTTTATGTATCTTCTTTCATATCCATATGGAATTTACATTAATATTCATAGGAAGTATATATTTCTGAGGGTCACATTTCCAGTGGAGTTCTGCTTATTGTTTCTGGTATTGGCCAAGCAACTATGAAAAATTGCTTTATTGAAACTAGCTTTGAATTAGTGAAAATTTTCATTATACAACCTGACATTTTTTAATAAAAGTCATTGTTTTATCCAAAACCTTGACAGCTGAGAACACAAAAGTTCAATAACATGAGACTAAATTGTGAAAGGTGAAGTGGGAGTGAGGAAATGTGTGCACAGACATTCAAACACACACCTTGTGTCCAGTTCTGGGAGAAAAAGATAGACCACACACATATGCCTGCCTATGTGTGTGCATTTGTGATTGAGACCTGGAATCTGGATCTCATCTCAGAGTAGCCACATAATTGTTGCATGTCTTTAATTGAAGTACTCTATCTTAGACCTTAAAAGGAAGGAAGGAAAAGAAAGGAAAAGTGAGTATTAATGGCTAATTTCTAACCTTACTGTGAAGATTAATTAGATTACTCTATCAAATAATTCTATAGTTACGGGGAGATGTAGTTGCCCGAGTTGCTTGTTGGTTTCAAAACTCTTTAGAAAAAATATTTGGAAAAGTAAAGAAATACTAACAAGGCTTTATTCAGACAAATTTCCAGTCACTGGTTTTTCTTTCCCCACCCCCTATTATCTTGTAGAGCTCTGAAACTATAATGCCACTTTTCTACCCCATATTTTGTCCCTGTCCCCTACTGAGACCCATTCCTCAGCTGTTTATTAAAAGCAAAAGGATGGACAGCAGCATAAATATATCATTATCCTTCCTCTCTTAAACAGAGCAGCCAACACTATGGCTATTTCCTTTTCTGTATACAAGTATTGGGTATCTCATCAGCACACAAGGGGCTACTGTGTACTGAAGTAGTACCCTGCCAGTGCCCCAGGACCTTTAGGAGTAACACATGAAGCACAAACTTCTGTTGACTTGCATTCAGAACATATGTCAAAGCTGTCTCTGATTATGAAATAACTCAGCTAGGAAACTTATAAACCCTCTTGTTTTCAAGAAGACTTCTGGAAATTTTCAGCATGGTTGCCATTTATAGGATCTGTTCCCTCAGTCCTGCTGAATTGCCATGGAAAGTTTGAGTCCTCACAGATGTTTTATATAAGAAAATTTTTACATGAACCTTATGGACTCCTATATATCTACCCAAGAAGACTATGGCTGTAATTATCTGAGCTGCAGAATCAGTATCACACTTAGCAAAAAAGAAGAATGTGAGAACTTACTGTATCCTTTTCCCTGCGTCTTGTGCTATGACTTTCTCGACCTCTAGCTCAGTGTTTCCCAACCTTTGGTTTTTGGACTTCAGTTCCCAGAAGCCTAAGTTAATTCCCCAAAGTACTGACCAGCCAATGCACTGACTTAGATTCTGGGAATTGAAGTCCCTCTGTGTGGGGTGTGCGCCACATTGGGAACCACTGCTCTAGCTGGTCCTTGCTCTACTCTCTAAACTGATAATTACTGAATAGAAAAGTAGAGCCAGTTTCTGTCCTGAAACTCCTGTGTAACCCCTTTCGTCATTGGGAAGCTGTAGGGATGTGGAACCCTCCTGGAAGCGGCAAGTGTTGGAACTTGAAGACATCCCACTCTTGTTCCACGACTCCAGAATTCTTGGAGATGAATAGGATTGCATGGAAGTATCAGGAGAGAAGTCAGAAATTTATAATCTCTCTCTCTCTCTCTCTCTCTCTCTCTCTCACTCACTCACTCACACACACACACACACACACAAGCCACTGCTGATAAAATCATGAACCTCACATGGTGTTAAATTATGGCAACAGGATTTCCTTGCTTCTTTTTTGTCTAACAAGATTGGCCTCAAAGTTACAATCTCACAAGGATAAAAAAATGATTATAAGTGGCTTCATCCTTTCTTTAAGGCTTGGAAGCATAATGTGAAAATACATTATGATTGGGAACAGGGGATACTTAAGGAAGGGGCTGTCTAGTAAGTAATTTGCTTTGTTACAGTAGTGTTGTATACATACAATTCCAGTTGAAAACCACTTTCTAATCCCTGGCTCCATGCAAGCATATTCTAAATCCAACAACAACAAACAACAACACCAAGAAAGAGGTTTAATTTTTATGCATTGGGAAACAATGCTTTAATCTCCAGCACCATATTTCATAATCCACATACAACTAGATTTACAGTGTAAACCTTCTACAAATTGTCATCTGAAGGGCTGTAAACAATGTCCCAAGATTTTCATCTACATACTGCATGTATTCCACCTGCAAACAAAAAACAACTGGAAGCAAAAACATCGTAACTATTAATTTTTGTCACTGAGGCACCTTTGCATCCAAGCCAGTGTTATACAATGGACGAAGACACCCACCCCTTCCTTTATTTTCTGTTACAAACTGATGCAGACGAGCAGAAGACATGGGCTCTCATTGTCAGCAGACCGAACATATTTAGAGCAAGTTGAATTGAATTCTTCAATTCAAAGGATCCAACGGTATTTTACTTGTATCCTGTCTTTGGCTCTAAGTGTTTGGCTAGAAAACAACTGATTTTGTACACACAAACATTCCTCTGGAAACGAGGCAAATACACTCACATTGTAGCTAGGTCAGAAAACATCCCCCAAATCACATTGTTTCATTTGGTTTTAATGTATGAGGGAGAAATAGGAGTCCAAGGAAAAGGGCACACATACAAGCTGTATTTGTTGCAATTGTAAGGTGAATTTGGTGAGACAGACCTTCTCAATGATACTCTGATTACAATGAATGCTCATAAAATTAAAGGCCAAGCAGAAGGAGTTACAATTACAAACAGGATAATTGTACAGGTTCACAATGCCTGCATACAGTAAGTTACATTCCATATTTGAAGGGTAAGATGTAACCGGTTAAATATTTATTGCATAAATATATGGTGCTGGGAACTTGTTTTATGACCAATTTTGACAACAAATAAGTTTTAAAAGGTAAATCTAATGCAATGTAATAAAACTGCAAAGTATTTTCTGACCTTCCACTGTTTTCTACAATTGGTGCACACACACATATAATACACTTTAATAATGCATATCCCCATGGAGTACAACTGACCCCAGTAAATCCTGCTATTTCCCCAAGTGTAGAATTAAAACCTTCATGACTGTAGTGAGAAAACACATTTGTTTCCATCTCATGGTATCAGCAACACTACCAACTTGTTACTTTCTCCAAGTGAATAAGATTTATACTACAATACAGTTTACTAAAACTGAAGACAAACCTATTTGCTTTTATAACACTCCTTAACAGTATTTTTATGAATTACTTAAAATATACTTTTTCATGAGAGATAGCCTGATAAGTTATAGCCACAACTGCCTCTTGAAGGGGAAAAAATGTAAATCAGAAATAAGCAACTTCAGCATAAGAATGGAATTTTTTAAAAAGCTCAACACAAAATCAAGTAAATAAATGTAAAACAAATCAATTGGATGAGAACTTGGAAGTATCTCAATAAGTGAAAATATTTGGCACTATATTTGGAAGAACTGGAATGTCTCAAACAACTTTCATTATTATGAGTTTATAGTACTAAAGACTATACAGTATTACACTTGAATAATAATTTATTGTGTGCCGTCAAGTCAATTTTGACTTATGGTGACCCTTTCCAAGATTTTCTAGATAGAGAATACACAGAAATGGTTTACCATTCACCTTCCTCTGGGGGTGCCCTGGGATTATGTAGCTTGCCCATGTCTAAGTAGGGTGGCTCTTCTCCCTTGAGGCATAGTGGGGGGGAAATGCAACTTCTGGCTCCACAAACAGGTACATAAACCATTGAATTATCCAGTCAGCTACACCTTATAGCAGGGGTTCCCAAACTACGGCCTGCGAGCTGGCCCCAGCCTCCAATGCCATTTAATTCAGAAGTGGGCATGTTTACATCAGCTGTAAAACACGCCCATGCATGTGCAAACACACCCATGGCTGACATAAACACGGAATTGGGCACATTTACAACAGCTGTAAATGTGCCTGTTTCTGCTTGCAGGGTGTGTGGTCCAGCCCACTCAGCTGTTCTGGGGGTGTGGTTAAGCCCACAGCACAAAAAGGTTGGCCACTCCTGCCTTATAGAAACAAAAACAATGTAACCCTAATAAAGAATAATATATATTGGAACATTTGTGAAGCAGGTGATAGACATACATATATAACTTTCATGACAAAACATCTACATGTCTTATCACAAATGCTGATTTTAAGGACCATCTCAGAAATCATTTGGAAGATATCAGAATTTAGCAAAGCTAAATTTGTAGACCACAATCTGTAATGTACTGGTTGCCAACATTAGCAACTGTCTAATCACAGTGTGAAATATTGCAATGACAGGTAAATCCATAGCTTCTAGAAACATAGGCCAGAATACACACTGATTGTTTCAGTGAAAAATGACTAAAATGTATAATGTCAGGGGACTATTCTGGATAAGCATTTAGCCTTCAAATTGCCACTGCAAACATGTAAACAACTTGTGCCCTTTTCTGAGCAATTACCATACTTGACTATAAGATCTATTCACTTTTGTGTTCATCTGTTGGCTTTGAAAAAATATATTATTTTTATGGTTCTATGCAGCAAGTTGAACACTAATCTTTGTTCAGACTGTTGTTACTGCACCTATCCAGTAGACCAAGGAACAGACCTGGAAAATACAGCATTACAGGATCTGTCTCTCTATAGAGAATTTGAAGCTAAGGACCAAAATGTACAATGCAGACAAGACATCATCAAAACAAGAAATTCCTTAAGTGTTTGAAAATCTGATTGTTACAGCGGGAGCTTGCATGTTTCTTACAGTTTGCAAGTTTTTGTGCTTTGTTTCAGAACTGTTCACTGAGAAGTAAGCATACTCAGTCATGATAGCCTTCCTACACCACATCTCTGGAACATGAATAGATTTCCATTTCTAATACAGGTACAAGGCTATTTGAGAAGTTCTTGCTTTGGTTAAAAATAAACTAGAAATAGAAACCAAACAAGACTTCTAGAGGTCTTTGCTGTCTATAATATCATATCATTAGCCAAAAATTAAAGCTTTCCATTCTAAGGTCATGTCTGTCAAGAATTGTTCCTTTTAAGGAGAATCAGGGAATACTGCTTCCAGTGGAACTTGTACCAGCAAGTGATTAATGTAGCTATTAGAGTTGTGGGGCCATATTGTCTTACGTGGACATATCCATAGCCCTACAGACTCTACATTAGTTCAACAAAGTATCCAACCTACATCCAACTTCCAAGGCTATTCTGCATATCAAGCTATTCCCCATTTTGTTATCTGATTCTCTTCATAAGTGTTCTTCAAACTTTCATTTCCTCTTCCTACAATAAGGTCAGATCTCCCTGAGATCTTGCCAGAAGTACAA
Organism: Furcifer pardalis; assembly: GCA_030440675.1. NCBI lineage: Eukaryota > Metazoa > Chordata > Lepidosauria > Squamata > Chamaeleonidae > Furcifer > Furcifer pardalis. The sequence goes on along the minus strand of CP126891.1, from coordinate 110,022,862 downwards.
GAAATGAGATTCCTTTGTTGAGATGGGGTAGCTCTGGAAATATGTTCTTTCAATACTGATCAATGATCATTCCAGATTGAAAGAAAAAGAGAGAAAGGAAATTTTTAAGCTGCTAACATGGACTAATTACCAAAAACGTCAGAAAAGTTGAATGTTATCTAACATTGAATTAAATAGCACTCATGTTTTCAAAAATAAAGAGAGAAAGAAATTGTTACAGAAATTTTGTATACCTTAGCTCAAATGTCAATCAAAATTGAGACCACAGCCAAGAAATCAATGTATGAGGCTTGCATAGGCAAATATGATAGAATAAGCAGAGGTCCTTACAAATAAAGAAATTTTGGGAAAATCAAGCCCAAGATAATACATACTATATTTTTCTCAATTGCAGTGTACAGATGTGAAAGCAATACATAAAGAAAATGATGGAGCTGGGGGTATTTTTTATACTCATTTGAGATGGATTGCCAAAAAAAAAAAGAATAAAACCTAGCCAAGTCTAAACTTTCCCAGAAGCTAAAATTACAAAATTGGTGGTATTGTATTTTGGATGTATCTGAAGAAGATAAGAGTCAATGGGGAGGAGAGAATATGCTAGGACAAGTGGAACACAGTAGGGGGATAAAGACCACCTAATATGAAATGCTTAACTCAATAAAGGAAACCATGAACTTTGGTCTGCAAAATCTGAGCAAGGTTGGTAATGATATGGTCTTTCAAAGACATTTATTCATAGGATAGTTGTTAAATAACTTGATGGCATATAACAATTAGATTAAACTGTGTGTTTTATTTGTTACATAAGAATATAAAAATACTGTACACTGAAAGCTATTTATCTGTCTCTTTTCCAGTATATCTCCAGAGCCATGTAAGAAAACTGTACAGTTCTCACTGGTTATCTACTGTAATCATATGCTCTACTTTGACGTTAAAATCAGCTACATTTGTTTTATTTACTTTAGAACTGGAAGTCTACATCATTGTCTATTTTTGTTTAGAAATCTAAAGGGTGAATCCATCTTGAAATTAAGAAAAAAAATAAGTTTTGGCTAATATAAATTGGTTGAAATTCAGTAACATAAAGGTATGTCACAGAAGTCTAATTATGGCATCAGCTGTGGTTGTATTTTAGTAATTTAAAAATTTCTTATCTTCCACCCAAGGTTTCTCAACACCCTTAGGATTCCTTTGGCCTGGGGAAGCCTTTGGAAACTGCAATACAAAGAAGGCAGAGTCCTAAATATCCGAAAATTGCCAGGACCAGTCTTGGAGATTGATGCTGAGTATTTTAGTACATATAAGATTGCCCCCTGTCCTGCAGACCCCAAATGCTGCCCTAGGACCAAAGGGAGCCCAGGGACCTTGGGCATAGGAATGGAAACTTTTAATAATCAAAATATGACATCATCAGATTTAACACAGCATAATTTTGTGTTAACTGAATTTCAGTCATTGTGTATACTAATCTTGACATTCTCAGCTACTGTTTTCCAAAAATATTAAGTAACACAAAGAAATAACATAAAATGCACACAAGTTAACTGGTATGGAACTGTAATTTTTAAACCACTAAAATATATTCAAAGAACCTCCATATGGATGAGTGTAATCCATTTATTGGTGCCTTAGAGTGTGTCAAAAATCTACATGATGTCCCCCTGTGAAATATTTTTCACTTGAGTCTCTGATTAAAGGGGGGAAACTGTAAAATTACATGTAAACAGACAACTCCCCACAGATTCTACATCAGAGGCTTGGGTTTGCCGTCATTCTTAACAAATTTCATATAGCATTCCTGAAACTGCTATGATCTGACAGCTGACTTAAAAAAAACTGATTCTACTACCAAAATGTACCAGCATTCGAATTGCCTTTAGTGGGGAACAATGCGCACCAATCTGACTTTAAAAATTAGTCTGCTCTCCAATTAAGTAAAATTCAGAGACACCAAGAGGGGGTGGAGGCTGAGAAAAGATCTGTCTTTTTTAATTACCTCTGTAAATCCTACAAGCACCTTTCTCACTCACTAAACAACTACTCATGGGAACCTTAGACCAGGAGTTCTCAACTTTTTTTAACCAGGGGCAGGGTCACGCTTCCTCAGACAGCTTCGGGGACCAGACAGCCACTTTGCCCTTTTTACACCACATGGCACTTCCTAATGTAGTGGAGGCAGGGGGGCATATGAAATGGTGACATGGGCCTCATCTGGCCCACAGGCCTAAGGTTCAGAATCCCTGTCTTAGACTTAGATTGTTAGCAGTACACGTAATTGCGACAAAGGCATGTGATTGAATTTGCTTCAGTTCATTTATAGTAGCTTGATTTACCCTTGTACTTCTTCAACCAGCACACAATATACACAAAGATGGTGTCAGCATTTGAATCTATTTATTGTGTTGGATGATAGGTGGAAACCTAAGTGGCAAAGGAAGATAAAACAACAAATTTGTCTCTATTGCTTTGCCTGTGTTATATTCCTTCTGCTGATATTTGTAGAAGTCAATTAAATGTTTCAAATCAAAATAAGGCACATAATTTGTTATTTAAATACAAAGACTGCTAGGGAGGGGGAAGCCCACAATAGACAAGCCACAATCCATTTCTGCGGGTTTAACATTAGAATAGCTCCTTGTCTGCAAAGTTCCATTATCTTCACCACAAGCAGTTACCTCGCATATGATAAAACCTAAGATGAGTCTTCAATTTGGATACAGAATCCAGAAGTCCAACAATGGCAAAAGGATACAAGTTCATGGTTATTTTTAAAATATATTTTTAAACAGCAACCTGCAATTTTTTGCAGTCAATTCAGGCATTCTATAATTAAGTAAAACCAAACAGTAGTGCAATACTATATCACCAAAATGTTTGTTATGCAGCAGGTTTATTTATTTATTTATTTATTTATTTATTTAGATTTATTATCCCGCCCTAATCAGGCGAACCTGACTCTAGGCGGCTTACAGAAATTCATAAATTAAAACCTTAAGGTTCATAAATTACTTAAAAGTCAATTAAAAAAGAATTAAACCTTGAATTTACAAAAATCTAAAAGATTTAAAAAGGTTAAAAGGTTTAAAAAGATTTTAAAAGTTTAAAAGAGTGAGGGAGGGGTGGCTGTCCCATCATATCAGCCACCCAACATGGGACCCCAAATTCCTGGAGCCCCACACCTGCCCTGCCAGCCAGGTTTTTAGGCCCTTCCGAAAGGACAGGTGGTGGAAAAATCTGATAGGTTTGTCCGCTATTCATGGTGACCAATAATGACTAGTAAGTGCATCCACTTCCGGGGCGGGGGGGGGCATGGTCTGGTCCACTCAGCTGTCCAGGGGCATGGTCAGGCCTGCAGCAAAAAAAAGGTTGCCCACCTCTGCTTTAAATGGATGAGAAAAAGAGTAATAAGATATGTTAAAAGTAGAACTGGGTGGTTTAAAGAAGAAAAAGAAGAAGGAGCTGCTATGCAAAGATTTTTGGAATGTGGAAGAACAGTTAACTAACCAAAATTTTGAGACGTTTAAGACAGGTACATGCTACAGGTTAGCTTATTCTCAAATATTTGGACGGATGAGTGAGAGATGAAGTCATAAATAAAGCAGGGATTGGGATGACAGTTCTGTAGAGTCTCCTCAGGGGCAATGATAGGCAAACTTTTTTATGTGGTTCTTTTCATATACCAATGAGGTCTCCATTTCTCTATACTAACTCTTTTTTTTCACCATACAAGCTGGAAAAAGTTCACAGCTGAACACAGAAGTTTCCATCTGAAAACTAATGAATTCTTATGTTAAGAAACATTAGACTATCAAAGAGGACATCGAGTCAGTCTGCAAAGACAATGCTGGCAGGAAATCTGTGAATGAAGAGCTGTCCTCTAAATCTTTCTGTTCATTAGCTCATTCTTATAAAAGAGACAAGGTGACACTCATGTACTAACCTTTCATGTCCAGAGATGCACATAAAATTATCAGACAACCTTATCTAAGACAGATCGAACTGACATTTGACTATTGATAGGAGCCACACTCAGAAAAACATCACTCACAAAGCAGCGGAAGGAAACAGCCCTGGATGCAAGTTTGAATGGTGGTGGTGAGGGTATTCTAGACATTCACATTCATAATTAAATCTGCTGACTTTCATGGAGAACCGCATAGGAATGTAGTACTGTACAGTAAAAGCCCTACTTACGAAAAAAAAGTCAATTCTGTAGGCTTTTACTTAAATCGATTTTTTATGTAACTCGAAGCAAACCCATAGGAAAATTATTTTTACATAACTCGAAGCTAACCCATAGGAAAAATGAAATTTTTATGTAAATCGAAGCAAACCCATAGGAAATTGTGTAAATTGGGACATGGTTTTAGCACAAAATCATTATGTAAGTAGAATTTTACGTAACTTGAGGTATATGTAAGTTGGGGTTTTACTGTACTTACAACCAATGTATTAGCAGAATTTGTAAGCTATCCCATTGCACAAGGAGAGCATGCAGCATCACATATATTGCAAATCCAGCTTTTGTGGGTTTTTTTTAAGGGATACTGGTACCCAGACAAGTTTGAGGATGGAATCAGAATAAGTGAGGAATGCATGTGCTTGCAATGTCTATACACCCATTGATCCAAACCCAGGAATCTGAACTGGCAGTGGCAGCGGCAGCCGCAGATACTCATATCCTAGCACAATTTTTTTCTGGAAGTCACTTTCTCAGTTGATGGCTATGTCTCTGGTGACTCAATAAACTGATCCTGGCATGAAACAAGTGACCACACACATTACACTGAATAGATAGTGGAGGGCGTGGTTGAATTTGACAAAGATGTCAATTAGCCTCTTCATGTCTGAGGTGTTCTCCTTCGAAGTAGTCAGTAGCAGCAGAGATAGTTTGGAGCCAAAGTGGGCGATCTACAGCCACTACTTCCCAGGTTTGTGGGTTTATACCTGACACCTTCATGGTTTGTTTCAGCTGGTCTTATAATGCTTCAAAGGAGCTTCGTGAGGTCTTGTACCAGAGCTAAGATCCCCATAAAGAATTTGATGAGGAAGCCTGGAACCATCCATACGGCGGACATGCCTTATCCATCTCAGCCAATGGCCTATGATGGAAGCTTCAATGCTATTTCCATTTGCCTTCTTGAGAACTGCAATGTTGGTGACACAGTCATCACACTTGATGTTCAAGATGGACCTTAGCTTCTGTTGGTGAAAGCACTCAAGCTTTTTGATATCTTGGTGATAAAGGGTCCATGTTTCATAGCCATACAATAACATTGAAATAACAACAGCTTGGTATACCATGAGCTTAGTCTGGATTGTTAAACCTTTATTCATGGAGACCCAGTGTGATAGACAACCAAAGACAAAATGGGCAGCACCAATTATCTTCACCACATCCTGTTCACAGGTGCAGTTTTTAGAAAGAATGCTACCAAGGTAAGAAAACTGGTCTACCTATTCCAGTGTTGAATCTGAGATGGTGATACTGAACTCTGGAAGGGCTGTTCTTGGGGCAAGTTGTGCAAGTACCTTAGTTTTCTAAGCATTTTCCGAGCCCTGAGTCGCTACGGCGACAATATAAATTTGAACTAATAAATAAATAAATTTATGGTGAGGCCAAAACGATCACATGCATTCTTGAAACAGTTGACTGACTGTTGCAGTTCCTCATGTGTGATAGCAGGTGATGCAGTATTGTTGGCATATTGCATTTCTGCTATCCTGTTAGCACTGGTTAGTCTTCGGGAGCGTAGTTTAGTCAAATTAAAGAGTCCTCCGTTAAAGCGGTATTTAATTTCTACACCTGTGTTATTATTGTTTCATATTGCATGGCAACCAAGTAAAGGGAAAAAAGGGTTGGCACAACAATGCAACCCTGCTTCAGTCCATGGGTGACTGGGAAGGCATCTAATATGCTGTTTTGATGGAGAACCCTCCCAGACATGCCATCATGAAGCACCTGAGCCAGATCTACAAAACAGGGCAACCAAAATGTCTCAGCACAGCCCACATAGCAGGTCTTGGGACAGTATTGAAAGCCAGGTCGTAAAATACTAAGAAGAGCGGGTTCTGTTGCTCTTTGCATTTTTCCTGAAATTGTCTTGCACAGAAAATCATGTCCACGGTGCCTTGGGAAATACGGAAACAACATTGAGATTCTGGGAGGACCCTTTTGGAGATTATTTGCAGGTAATTGGAATCTCAATACATGCTATACAATAGCTCCCATAATCAGAAAGCAAGTAATAACTTATGGAGTACATTACTCATGCAGTGAAGCCAAGTGAGAAAGAAAGAGTCATACTCATGCCCCATTTTATAAATTCAGGGAATTCCCTTGACACTCAAAGGGGTAAAAGAGGAAGAGAAGGGAGGAGGAGCAGAGAATTAAATACATAGGAAGGACAAATTCACACTCTTTTTTTCCCTCTCTCTCTCAGGTTCCACTTCTGTGCACAAGAAGACAGATACAATACTTAATCCTGTTGTGTAAGTTACACCTGCAGAAGGGTGGTGACATTCCCAGCAGGAAGAGACATATGATAATTAAACATGTCCTCTTTCTGTCCTGTGGCTCCCACAACTCCCCCAGCCAGTGACAACATCACCCTTCTGCCAACTTAATTTACACAATGTGATTATGGCCAGCTTCTTCCACCAATACAGCAGTTATAAACTAGATGGAAGAACGGGGGGGATACTAATTTTTTTAGAGAAGAGGAAAATAGTATAATGAAACAAACAAAAAATACCTGACCTACTCTCTTCTCTTTTCTAGTGAACTATGAAAATATGCCCCAATCTCAGACAACTGGCATATTAATCCCCAGCATAGTGATGACAGAAATCTGCCAGTGATTTATTTTTAACATTAAAGTCTCCACCTACCAACCCCTGCTGTCCCAAAGCTCCCAAAAGCATTCCCAGGTCAAAAGGGATGTCTAAAGAATCTTTCAACCTGAAAAGGAGGGCGGGGAAGCTTTAAATTAAATTATATTAAGAGCTCACTCATAGGCTGATGATTTCATTGCTGTTTATGCCCCACAGAGAGGCACTAGATGGATTTCACCCCAACATCCTATTTTTAGTAGGTACCAGAGCTATAAACAGGATACTGAAGTGAACTTTTCACCTGGCTGTGTACGACACATTTCAAACATGGTGGATTTCCCAGGAAGTTCTTCTTTCGTTATGCTCTAAAGGCTTCTGCCTTTACTTTGCCTTTAGCATTTATCTCAGATGTGAGAGTGCAAAGCCACCTAAGAATGTTTTAGCTATAAGGAACATTACTGGCATAGTCATAAAGCCTCTGTTACAAGAATGCAATGTAAATTTTCTTTTGCTCCGTGTTCTACATCCATTTGTCATTACATCACATTTAATATATCCTCATTATCACATTACATTATTCCACTTTCCTTAAACTCCCCTAGGGGTTCTTGGTGAGGTTCCATGCCTGAAACTGAGACTTTGTTTATTTGTATCAGAAGCACTTGGGGACATGAAAGGAGCCTCATTTGGGCACCTGCTGAGCAGAGTTTCTCCAGAAAAAATCCTTTCAACCAAGAGTAATCTCTGACACAAAATTATTATTAATAGAAGCGCCACTATAGGTTTAAGAGAGTGCAGTATAAAATTAGGCAATAGCCTCTTTATACAGACCAACCCTTGAATTATCCCCTGCATAGACAAAAGTCTATGCTGCTCTGAGGCAACTCTAGCCCAATCATTAGAGCCGGTGGAGTTTGTCTGTCTCACTCACCTCCATAGGCCACCATGTATTCCATCTCCCAGATGGCTGATACACTGCTTCTGGTTCCTCTTGCTTCTAGCACTCCTTCTGCGCACCCTTTTCCTGCTGCCATTGTCACAGTTGCGCTGCAGGAGTTGGGCTATCACAGCTTCTCTCTGGCAACCACAGCACTGCCAGCCAATGATTATCAAACACTTCCCCTGATCATTTGCGGTCTGCAGAGAGTCAGGGGAAATATTTAATTTTCCCCTGAAGTACCTATATGATTGCTAGGGCACAACAGGAATCATTTAGGAACCTTAGGAAAAAATCTAAATATACTGTAAGTGGTTCTGTGCAATTAAAACTCATGCTGTTCCAGAGTTGACTGTAAGCAAGCGTAAAATAGAAACTGGCTTACAAAAATAAAATTATAAAAGGTAAGCACAGTACCTGTATCAGAAAATGTCTGCTCAATAACAGGGGACATCCAAAAGCATTTGGGGCAGCTAAGACAAAATTTTCCACTAGTTATGTTGAGGAGCATAGAATCTCCAGATAGCAGGACCAAATCTTATGCTGGCTAGGGGTGTGTAATTTGTGGTCCCAGAAAGTAACTATGCTTAACCTCCCTCCCCAGCCAGCCTAGTAGCAGTACCTTGAGATACATGGTGAGCACGATTACAAGTGTTTTATAAGCTAGCTAGGGGATATCTTGGGAAACAAAATAGAATGTAAATTTCAAAATTATCCACCAATATCTACCATGTGCATCACCACTGCAAACCTACTCCATTACTTCATGCCCTTTCATAAGTTCATCATCTCTTCCCCTGTACTTAGATCAGGGATCAACAACATACGTCCAGCAGGCCAAATCCAGCCCATGGTGACAAATCATCCAGCCTTCCCCTCACTCCAACCGCCACTGCCACCACCAGAAGCGGCCACCGCCATGTTTACAGCAGGTGCAAACACATTTACAGCAGGGGGACCACCAGTCCATCCCCCTCAGCTGTCTGAGGGAGCATGACCCAGTCTCCAACTTAAAAAGGTTGCTGACCCTTGATTTAGATTATTCCTGCTAAATGTTATTAACAAAGCTCACAACAATACCCTCAACCAAGTAACTGGTCCTGAATTCAACTTTATCAGACTAATCAGCCATCTCCCACAATCTCCCAACCAACCAAATCTTCAATTAATCCTGATCAGCCATTCTATCATCCCTGTTCATATGCAATCAAAGTCCACAATGTTTCTAGAGTTGTTCAATCATAAACTCTAGTGGTATGGGTGTTTCAGTATGTAACCCAAACTCATCCAATTGCAGGTTTGCTGGCAGGTAGTTGCCTATTGTGAAGAAGAATGAAAGCAGGAAAAATGGAAAAACAAACAGTTCAGCCACTGGCTTGCAAATGTTTCTATTGCTATACTCTTTCTACTAATGACAGAATTACAGTGGTACCCCATATAACAAACACTTTGTATAACCAAAAATTCGTACAACGAATGGTTTGTGTGCTATTTGCGATGCGCTGTATAATGAAAAAATGTTCGTTATATGGATCGCTATTGGTTACAACGGGAATTTGTTCCCCATTGTATGGGGTATAACCAATAGCGATCTGTATAATCAACATTTTTTAGTTATATGGTACTGTACTGTTCTTCCCACAGGGACAACTACTGCCTGTTAAGAGTCTCCAATCCAGGGTAAAAGACACTGAGCTAATGCAAAATATACCTTTGGTTCTTCCTTTGGGGGTTGTGGCTAAGGCAAGTGGGAAAAAAATTAGTGTTACCTGGCACAAATCACAGTTTAATACCATATTTCAATATTAAACTAAAGTTTGCACACTAGAAATTCAGAACAGTGTCATCATGCTGGTTTACTATGGAAGTATTATTCATATCATAACATACTTTGGTGCAAAAGAGGTAGTTGTTATACAATGGAAAGAAACACAAGACAAAGAGTATATATCCAGAGCACCAAACTAAGGTTTGGTATAATAAGTTAATCAGTCTTGAGTATAAGCAACCAATTTGTGCCACTTTGACCAAAGAAAAAGTAAAAAAAAATGCTATGAATATGTGAACAAAAGAAAACGTGATAAGCCTGTTACCTGAAATTTTGGATAAAGCATTATAATTAATCAAAACGTTTATTAAATGCCACATATCACAACACACACATATGGAAAATAAGGAAAGGCCAAAAGTTTGGATACACATAGTGGGAGGCCTTTCCAGAGGGAGGGAGAGATTAAAAATCACTGATTGCCTCCATTGTTCTTAAAACCGGTTTGATGACGTTTTCTGATAAGCAGAAATTCCTTCACAAAGGAAGCTGAATGACTCATTCCTCTGGTTTGATTAAAGTTCAATTAAACATTGATTAGAACACTGACCAAGCATAAAACATAGCAAAAATCTGTGGGGAACTACCCCAAAGTTGATCAGGAAAAAGGGGGGGAAGCAAGCGAAGTAAAATGACAAGCGGACATCCCGTCTCCCACGTACGCAGCCAGAGGATTAAAAGGGAAAAACAAAAGGTGACTTCTCTCCTCAAAGGTCTCCCATTAACTAAATGATTAAGGCATATTGATTCTAACATCTTTCTTTGTTTCTTTGTTTACACGCTAGACGCTAAAGCAATTTTGTCCGGAGGCTCCATTCATGCCGGAATCCACTGTTTTCCCGCCGCTACATGCAATTGGTTATTCCTGTCAACCACAAATATGCTCCTTTGACCTAATGTAAACTCTCTATAACCGGTTTTTTTCAGCAATAGCTGTAATCTGCCGCTTTTGTGTAACTAAAGTCCCTGACCTCAGAGCTGCCTTTGTTTTATGTTTGCATGTAATTAAAATATGTTAATTGCCTTTCCTCTTTCCCAGTTGCAACCCCCTCTCCCTTGTCACCTAGAAGCTAGTCTAGAAAGCAGATATAAGCCCTTAGAGGTGGGTGGGGGTTATCTTTTGTTCACCAAATTTTGTGAGCAGAGATCAGAGAGGGTTTCTCCTCAAAACGATTGAGGGAAGGTAGCTGTTTAGATTGTAGGTCTGGCCAGACTATAAATTTGAATAGCTTTCCTTTGCTTGTGCTCCCAATAAATCACCTTGTTTTGATCGATTTACCTGTCTCATTGTAAGTTCTTGGGTTTTTCTAACACCTCTGCCAGAGAAACGTACCTGGGGTCCAAATTTTTGGGTAACAAGCCTTTTATAAGCATGCAACATGGACAAGACAAATTGGAAGCTTTAAAAAATTAAAAGTGACCATTCATATGGAAAAGCCATTTTTAAAAAATCTTGAAGAAGTTTCTCCAGGAAAAATGTATGGAAGATAAATTACAATTGAGTTATGACATAGTCAATATTAAATGGCTGACAAATCTAGTTACATGGAAAGTAAACTATTCAACAGGGGGAAAACAAGCTCAGTAGGTACTCAAGGTCAATCAGAAGACAAATCATCAGCTCAACATAAGAAAAAAAGGCTTCTGATGTAAATGTATTTTTTACAGATTTCCATGAAGCCAAGTCTGTTTATTGAAAATATAAGCTTGAAACAACCAAACAGATGTCTGTACATGTTGGCAGACATCACCAGGTGGTTAGTATAGTAATCAAATTGGAAACAGGAAATGGAGAATCTGTATTCTGTTTGCCAAAACAAGACCAGCAGCAGACTGTGGAACTGATCATGAATTTTTAATATCCAACATTAGAATTAAGCTAAAAAAGAACACTAAAATAATTGTAGTGCTAAAATATAGTTCAAGCAACATTCCTGATGAATTTAAAGTCCACATAACTAAACTCAACTGACTGTGAAACAGAAAAACTATAGAGATATTATTAGGGAAGAATGCAAAAAGATAACTCCTGTAGTTAAACAAAAAAGGAAAACATAGATGGGTGGTGAAGGAAACACTTAAAATTAAAAAGTGTCAGAACCTTCAATGCAGTTTTTCACATACAAAGAGAACTACAGTATTAGAATAACCAGTACAAAGAAATAGAGAAAAAGAACTGTGGAAAAACAAGATATCTTTTCCAGAACATCCAAAAATCAAAGAGGTATTCAAGCCAGATTAGAAATGCTGAATTACCAAAAAGGTAAAAAATAAAAATAAGGTGAAAACAGTATACTGTACTGAAGAACAGTATACAGAAAAGATAAATGGATAATAAATGCCTATGAGGAAGAATCCTATAACAAAGACCCTTCAGTTTAAAAAGTAAAGCGAGAGCTGTTCTCCAAGCACTAGGAAGGTATAAATCATTGTGGTAGATGGGATAGTGATAGAACTATTAGACCTACATAAGAAAACTAAAATTTTAAAGAGAGAAGAGACTGTTGTTTCTGTAAATAGAAAGTGTCTATTGATAAAAATGAAAATCCTTCTAGAAATTATATGTGTACACTCACAATCTTCTGAGTACTGCCTAAATGGGAAATACTTTGTTTTGATTGTGGGTGTGGGTAAATATACTTTGTGTAAACAAAACATTTGACAAGTACATGCAATTACATCTTGACAGAATCAATATACTGCTTATTTTATTTATTTTAATCGCATGCTCCAAATACATATTGGCTGATAATCACTAATAGGTCACAACTAGAATAGGCCCATTGAATCAATTGGATTTATGGAGTTTCCAGGCACAAAATCTCCACCAATTCAAAGAATGTATTCTAGCTGCAACTTAATACAGGGTGTTAACAATTAACTTACAGCTCTTAATTTGGAAATAAACTGTTCCCCAATTGCCTGTTTTATCAACCTAATGTCCAATGGAAGCGGGACTCCTGACAGCCGAAGAGTAAGTGAGCTATTTTGACCAACTTTTAGAGAAGAACATTCAGCTTCATTTTATGGCTCTCATTTGCACAAGATGAGGGTTTCACTAGCTCAACTGGAAACATCACAGGAGTACGTTCTTCCTCAGTGAACTGATGTTCTTCTCTCCTGCATACAGACTTTAGGCAGGTTTTATCATAGTTATCTGTTCTCTTTAAAATCTTGGGAATTTTTGAAAACTAGATGACATACAGATGAGTCTTTCATATTTTTATTTATATTATTTTTATTGACACGCAAACAGGGGGATATACTGTATATTTCAAAAAGAAGCTCTCTTTTTCTTGGTGTTGTGAAATGAACTTACTCAAAAGAGCTGGTCCTTTTTGTTTAAAAATAAAGGACCAATGCATGAAAAAAATCTTAATATTAAAGCCTACGAGGGTATTTCAAATTACAGTGGTACCCCACATAACAAAAAAGCTCCGTTCCACAGCACTCTTCGTTATGTGTTTTTTTCGTTATGCAGATCAAATGGGTGATACCCCGCATCACAGAAAAAAAGTTTGTTATACGGGATTTACGTTAAGTGGGGTGCACCCCGGTTAATGAAAAACCCATATAACGAAAAAAAATTGTTATGAAGGATATCGCGCAGAGCACACAAACACTTTGTTGTACGGATTTTTCGTTATATAAAGCGTTCATTATGCGGGTCACCACTGTACTCCTTTTAATTACTATGGCACTTAATATTAATAGAAAAGTGACTTGCTTTGTTATGCTGCATTCTTTTTTAAACTTCCTATTTCCGATAAAGTAGGAATTTGGTGTAGTATTCTAAAGTTTCTCAATCTATAAATATCAGTTTTCTAAGAAAACAAACTGATATAACTTTAAAAACTGCATCCCTTCTGAATTAGTATTTCAATAGCTTCAAACCAAGTATTTGATTTTAAAAAACACTAATACAAATACCATTTTCTGAGACTTCTTCCAAGATCTTTTCTTTCTAAATAAAATTCCCAATAATGTCTCATAATATCTATACACATTAACTGTGGAACATATGGTTGGGACTTTCAGAGCAGCCTACAGCGATCTAGAAGAGCCTGGCCCCCTCTGCTGTCTAATTTGTGTGTGCCCAAAATATAAAAATAAAAATGCAAAAAGTTCCTAGCAAGCTTGCTGACTGAATGAAGCTTTTCTGCAGCATGTTCACAGTTAATCTCTCTTACGTGGTTTAAAGGATAACTCTGACAACACAACAGAAACAAATGTGACCCTCTGACAGATCTGTGAGAAGCAAGTAGTGCAGGGATACGAATGTCTCCACAGTGTTAGTTTTGCTTTTTGCCTCCTGATTCCTTCAAAGAATGTGTCTTAATTTTTCTCCCTTGTTTTTATCATAGTGGCAGCAGCGATTCAGGCTAAGAGATTTATAAAATGCAAAGACGTGCAATATTTATATTGTGCTTACAGAATTGCAAGAAGTAAACACTGTTTCCAGTACATACGTGCAAACACCACTATTGATCCTGCACTTATTCCAGTTTGCTTAGGAAATGGTCAGAGCAAAGCAAGTAGGAAACATGTTTGTGTAAAGAGAAACATGGAAAGTGCAAATTGGGATTTCCCAGAGGAAGAAGTGGGCATTCATAAAAGAATGTACAACCATGAAACACAGTATTCATGTTTTCTTTCTCTCCTCTCCTTTGGAGTTTTACCCTTTCTTTGTGACCTTTCATTTGGTCAGTTGATTTTGCCTTAAAACAACGACAACTGTTGGCCTTTTCAATGCTATAGGTCTATAATTACCCTCCTCCTTGATCACTGACTGTACTCTCATAAGATGTCGGCATAAAAACACATGCAGAGTGCCATTGATTTCCTACTCCTTCTATAAAAATTCAGCTTCATTCATGGGAAAGTATCCTCCACAAAGCAACTCACATTAAGTCAAGTCATGTTTGGCATTTTGAGATACCTTGGTAACTACCTCCTTAGAATACAGATCAACCAAATTACCTACTGGTTACATATTGGTCAAAATCATATTGCTTAGTGTAAAAATCATAATAAAGTAAGTCCACTGAGTCAATGGGAACTTAGGAAGAACTCTTCCATAAGCTCAAATGATTCAAATGGGCCTACTCTAACTGCATCTTGCTATGCTAATAAAAATAAAAAAATAAAAATAAAGTTAGAGTAGCCTATTTAAATCAATGAAACTTACAAAGGAGTTGACTCACTAACTATCCATTGATTGTATCTAAAGGTTACCCTTGCTCAAAAGCCAGTCGTATCCATTTATAGTCAGAGAGCCAGCACTGTCTGCATCTGCAGATGTTTTCATGGATATGTGGCAGGCAGAGTGCATGGAATGCTGTTTACCTTCCCACTAAACTGGTACCTATTTATCTACTTGCAATTTCTTGCTTTCAAACTACTAGGTTGGCAGGAGCTGAGACAGAGATGGAAGGTGCTGTATTCTAGTCTTGAACCGTTGAACTGCCAACCTTCCAGTCATCAAGTTCAGTGTCTTAACCACTAAGCCACCACAGTACCTTTGATTGTGCCTGCTCTACTGCTAATCATTATACTATGCAACAGCATTTAGGCCATTTAGCCGCCTAGAGTCAGGTTTGCCTGGTTGGGGTGGGATAATAAATCTAAATAAATAAATAAATAAATCTGCAGCCTACTTAGTCTCACGTGTGATTTTCAAAATTATTACTTCCAGGTAAGTAATAACCAACATTATAATGATTACAAACTCGACTAGACTCACAGAGTAGTCTGTTATTAATTAGGTCATAAGGGCTCACTTTTCACTTGTAGGAAATAGGTAAAGAGTTGAATTTTGAGAAACAGATGCTACTCCTCTTCAGTAACACAAGTTGAGCCTATGAAATCCTGTGTCATGGACTGTTAGATTCTATTCAAAGACTACTGCAATCCTGAACTTGGCCTCCTCTTTACATATTAGTAGGTAAGACTAAACACTATGTGGAACAGGTTGTACTTCAGGTTATAGGTGTATAAATACCAGGCTTGAGACATAAGCCCACAATAATGATAGGTTTCATTGTCACATTGGATAATTTAGTCTCCATTTATAAGAAGTGCACATATCCTGAATTCTTCAGGATTTCTTACTATACAGGGCTGACCAGCAAATCTCACCCATCAAAATGAAGGAGAGTCTGCCTGTTAGTAATATATTTATTAATGACTATTGTGTAGCATCTTTTACATTTACTAGTAAATTATTTATTTTATTAATAAATTATCAACTGTTATGTACAAGTGAAAAATTGCATCTTATTTAAAGGCATTCAACTTTTCAATTTCTCCTCCACAAAAAATTTAAAAAATAATATTTTAAGGTTTAATGAATTTATGATAAATGTCTGTATGCTTTCACCCGACACCTGCATTAACAGCACTGAGAAACAACAGATTTAGAAAATGCAGTAATGTGATATGTAGTTGTATGATTATGCATTAGTCAGATTCTAAATTGAAAAAAAGGTAACTAAATTGGTCTCTGAAGCATACCTGTAAATGGGAAAATATAAATCAAATGACAGACAGCTCAGGAAGAGATTTTCAGATGGAGAAGGTATTCGCAGCAAACACAAAACTGCTTGTTGGATGAGTAACTGCAACATGTTGCACTTAGAACTGGCCTTGAACACCAAATACAAACCTAGGTGGCCCACAATATAGTAACCAAATTATTAGCTGGAACTGGCTGCTTTAAACATCTCTGTTTAGTACTATAACTTTTGTTTAGTGATTTCTATTTTCACCAGCCAGATTTCAGATGCTGAATTTTATCTATAAACTCCCTGCATGAATTGCAACAGCTGGTTAGATAGCTCAGTAGTTCAGCTATCTGGCTGCAAAGTCAGAGGTTGGTACAGTTCTTGATTCCCCACTGTACTTTCTCCAAGAATAGATTACCCTGTGTAGCCATGGGCAAGGTGCACAATCCCAGGATATTTTAAGAAGAAAAGAATGGTAAACCACTTCTCAGTATTCTCTATCTAGAAAACCATGGAAAAGGTTGCTATAAGTCAAAGCTGACTTGACAGCACTTTATTCTTAGTCTTCTAAGACACAATCAAAAATATTGACTGGTATTCTATAACACAAGGGTTGCCAACCTTTTTCAGTCGGGGGCTGGGTCATGCTCCCTCAGACAGTTGAGGGGGGTCAGACAGGTGCCCCCTCCCCAGTTTAAAACTGTCATAAACATGTTTGTGACAGCTGTAAATGAGTCTGTGGCCAATTCCAGTGGCGGAAGCTGGAGCAAGGATGGGGGCTGGATTATTTGATGCCATAGGCCAGATCCAGCCCACAGGCCATAGGCCAGATCCAGCCCACAGGCCATAGGCCAGATCCAGCCCACAGGCCATAGGTTGTCTACCCCTGCTATAACAGATGCAAGCTTTACCCAAAACCTAAGTATCGGTTAAATAACAGTGTCATATATATGGTACTCTAAATATTGCCGTCAGCTGCAGCTCTGGTGGTATTATTTCAGAGAATTGCATTCTTCAGCATTGTTCCCAGTGTCCCAATGACTATAGGGAGCAATGAAGTTTGTTTCATCCATAATCAAGTTATTTCTATTGACCAGTCTATGTATTTTGTTATTTTTTTCTAGTTTTTTTTTAATTTTCAACTGTGTCATCCCCTAGAATTGCAGTGTCACTTGTGTAGACTCTTCTATGACTCTTATGTCCAGCAGATTATTCAAGGTGTTTGTCAGTTTGGATCTGACAATTCCATAAGATCGTAACTTGATGATGATGAACTGGGATTTGATATATGAAGGATTACCTGCCATACTCATTATACATTTTAGGGATTCCTTCTGCAAATGCCCTCAGTGCGATCTCTTTCAGTGTGACGCCTCTTCCACCTTGTAGTTTTTGCTTCTAACAGTGTACTTTGAACATAATCTACTCAGAAGGAATCAAAAAGGTGGGTGAATCTGCTATTTCTTCTCCCTGATCTTGTCTTTTGCTGAAGAAGCAACTGCACAAAGGGGCAGAAGCCAGGTCATACATTACCAATGGGCCCTCTCCTGGAGTTTGAGTCTGGAGAGGTCCCCAAAATGCAGAGCCAGATCATTCCATAATAATGTCTGCACCTGAAGATCTCCATCACAACCCTTCCTCTAGATGCCACTACTTTCAGAATGTAGTTGAGTGGTGATCAGAAGCAGGACCATCTCAATGATAGAGTTCCAATAATGGAATATTCTCCATTGAGAAACTCAGCATTACCTAAATCATCATATATTAGGCTCCAGATCAAAAACATTTCACTGCCATGTTGTTACTGATGATTGCATTATTGGCTTCCTGCTGTTGCTACATTAGTTGTTTCCATACAAAAGAGTGAACAGCTTCCCCTGCCATTGGGTTAAAGCAGGTATCACACTATTCTGCCTGGAACATAAGCAGAGGGAAATACAGTAGTATTAAGTTAAAGCTATTGAATTAAAACTATTTTCCCTTATACTGAAAGGAAACAAAAGCACTTTGACCCATAACTTGCCTGAACAGGACAAAAAAAACTGGAACTACTAGCAGTTTGTCCTTCTCTGTGTGAATGCACTTTGAGATAAGGTAGTGATTTGTCCCAGACAACTTGATCACCAGAGACACAAGGAGTATATTAATCTACCTATTGGATCTTGGAAATGAAATCCTGCTTCTGTTCCCCTAAGCACTAAGCTGACAGCTCACCTGTAACACAATAACTGCTAAACTAATGACTGTTTAGTATTCATAGGGCTGAATGCTAGTGCTCTGAACACTATATGGAAAAGTCCACTATGATATCATGAGAAATCAACAAATGCCATTAAGAGAAGCAGAACACAGACAAAAAAAAACCCAAAAAACACAGTGAACTGAAATAGGAGAAAACAAGGTTCCAAACCCTTTTTGTGTGTTTTCTGTCATATCGGTGTGAAATATTGTCTATGGGCTAAACTGTAATATGGATGAAATAAATGTGAGGTTAAGAGATAAAGTCAAAGACAACAGGCTCTGAACATGCTAATAACTGTATGTATGTATGTAAATATGTACGTACATATGTATGTAAAGACTTGTCCAGGCCCACCTATATCAGATCCCACTTATATTCTAAAAATCTAAACCAGCCAGCAGCAGCATTTCATGTGGCCCACCACCACCTCCACCACCACACCAGGAAGTGCCATATAGTGGAGGAAGGGCAAAATGGCTGTCCAGCTCCCAAAGCTATCTGAGGGAGTATGACCCTGCCCCTGGCTTAAAAAGGTTGAGAACTCCTGATCTAAACCCTAAATGCAATTATCTGAAGGCCAGGATTCAGCTGAGCTACTGCTCAGCAAAACATTCTGCTAGCATACTCACACAAGATTGTGCTGCTTGCAGAAGGCACTGTCATGGTGGAAGCAGTAATTTTTATGAAGAAAACTACCCTCAAGTTGTACACAGTCAATGTCTACATAAAGAAGACAATCCATACTACTTCCCTGCCAGGACTATTTACTCAACAGAAATTATCAATGCTGGATAGTGTAGAACTGTCCTACAATCAGCAAATGAAATTAAATGGAAGAATTTTTGTACATTTGAAAAATAGGAGTTACATGAGTATATCAGGAAGTCCGGTAATCGTGGTAAAATTACAGTCAAACCTCGCATAAAGAGCATTTCACTTAAAGAGTAACTCTCTTAAAGAGCAGAATTTTCTCTGAATGTTTGCTTCGCTTAACAAATAAAACCAACCAAAAACTCACTTAACAAATAAATTGAGGTTCGCAATCTCCCCCACAATGGGTCATTTACAATGGTGTTTCGCTTAAAGAGCAAACTCGCTTAAAGAGCAATCATGTGGAACGCATTATGCTCTTTAAGCGATGTACAACTGTATTATTATTTTAAAAACTCACTCTATTTCTATCCTTTACAGTTTTATCACATATCATATAGCAGTGATGGCAAAATTTGGCACTCCAGGTGTTCTTGGACTTTAATTACCAGAAGCCCAAGTCAGCATTCCTGCTGATCAGGGCTTCTGGGAGTTGAAGTCCAAGAACCACTGGAGTGCCAAGGTTCGCCGCCACTGTCATATGGCATAACTTGAAAATGAGAGCAAATAGGGGTCTCTTTCAAGACCTTTCCAAAGCAAACTGTTGTTGTTAGGTAACTTTTAATGTAAGGACTAAATGTAAATTGCTGCAGCATATGCCCACACCAGGTCACTAAAGCAACGGTAGCTAAACTCAGATGTGACCTAGCAACCCAGGTGTGCAGGAAAAGTACTGCTAACAGTAAGGATTGATGATCTAATCAAACTGTCACACTTAGATCCTCAGCAGGGTGGTTGGAAAGGGAGGTGGAGGAGGATAATATTCAGAAAGAAAGCACATGCTTAGTGTTACTTTAAATTAATGCTGACATTTTCAATTGTAAAAAAGAATTCCTCCCCCCCCCCCCAAGTAATATAGGAAACAACTCTACTAACCTTCCGGGGGATACTCAGATACCTTATTTTACAAAAACTAACTTTAAAAAGAGAGAGAAAGAGAGAGAAGCACTGAACTTTCATGAAATGTAAATGTTCATGTTTGGAAATGATAATGAGAATTTTACTCTCTTCCCCCCTCCCCCTATCAATGTATAGCTACATCAATTTTCATTTCAAATGAAATAAGCAAGAATGTATGCACATTGTATACATACACAAAGCACAAAAGCAAAGTACCATTGACTAGAATTTGTATTTTGCTCTCAGCTTTTGACCTTATTTTCTTTGCAACTATATATTAACATATGAATATACAGTATATGATAATCAAAATTAAACATTTTTTCTTATGCCACAGCTTGCATTTAAAAGCTCAAAGAAATTTGATTAGGGTAAGGGTAAAGGTCGATTGACTTCTAAAAACAATAACTATCTCTCTATTCATCACATACGAACAAGAAACACAGCACACTTTGTTCAAGATATAGAAAAATGCTATACCAAGACTGCAATTCTATATACAGTTACCTGAAACAATATTCAATACTACATCAGAGAGTAAACAAAACAATAACAAAAGACAAAAACATGTGTTACTGGGGGAAACAGATGAAGTGAAGATAAGCAAGAATAAGAAAGAGTTAATGATTACCTTACTATCTGTGGCGAGACAATTAATTGCTTGCGAATGGAAAAACAAGTTTATTATTGATAAAGGAAAATGGTATAATATGGCATGGCATCTAGCACTCAATGACAAATTAACAAATGAAACAAAGATTAGAAGAGGTTTAAATATTAAGAATGTATTTTGGAAAATCTGGGAACCATTTTTTATATTTGGTATGACTAGTAATGATGGTATTAAACCAAGTCAAGAAATGTTGAAGTTTTGGCAGAATTGAGATACTAACATCTATAAGTTATTTAACCTATCTGGGATCATTTGTACAACACGAGTTGGAATGATTTGAGTGATTTGTTTATAAGTTAGGGTGTGTGTATGTTTGTGTGTGAATGGGTGTGTGTATCCGCAGATGTCATTTTTGGTTTATCTGTTCGCTGTTTATTTTACTTATATAATTTTGTTATATTATTGTTTTACATTTTTGTTGCAATATATATGTGATAATAAATAAAAAAATATAGCTGCAAAAAAAAACCCCCATTGTTGCACCTTAAAGACTAACTGCTTTATTTTAATGTTAGCTTTTCCAGATCAAGTCTACTTCATCAGACAATTCAATTCAATAAAACATAGTGATGTTCTCGCCTGAGTAGCCATGTACAGGACTGTACTGAAAAACTGTGATCGTTGTGAACACTCATAGTAGTCAAATATGCATACAGCTGGACTACTGTTTACTTATTTGGTGAAAAAGGTGGTTTCCATTTCCCCAAAAAATACAATCAGTAGCTCATTGATAACTGGTAGTTTTTTACAGTCTTAAAGTTGAGCTACCTTAGTGTACAGTTTCTACACAGTGCATTTCAGCAGTTTCCTAACACACTATCCACAGCTCCATCCTTCTACGGGGTGTCTTGCACCTTGGCAAAAGGACTATAGTTTTTGTATATACGCCCCCCCCCCCCCAAGATTGAACCACAGGAAAAGACCTCCTCATCTGAAACCTTGAGAGGAGTTGCCAGCCTATTCCAATCCCAATTACCTACAGAGAGAATATACAGACAGGAATCCATATATGGGCAAGAGGGAAGTAATTCTGTGAACTGAAGAGTCATAGAGTGCCATCACCCTCCCTCATTAATGAAATTTTACTAGCAAACTGTTTTCCATTTGTAACCCTTTTAATTCTTCCATTATTATTTTTCCTTGCAAAAGATCTATTAAGTAAGAAAACACGGGACAGCTTCCAAGTGTCTTTTGAGTGAAAGTACTTTTGATTTACATGGAGTTAATTCATTTTGCTCAAGCAATCTTTGGGTGCCTCCAGACAGGGAATTTCTTAGAAATACCAGTCAAAATTTATTGTGCAGTTATTCCATCATTCCCACTTTAACAGAGTTATTGTATTTACTTTTTAAAAAAATGAGAAGGATGATCCAAAAACATGGAGGAGTAAGAAATAGGTCTGACAGTCTCTGGACATATATAACCTTAGTTAAATTCTATCTTTTTGGCATGGCAATTGCACAGTAAAAGATGCATGTGGAAGAGGTATAAATCTGGACAAGTATTCAATATGTTATCTTATATTATATATCCCTTCTGTGTTCAGATATGTTAAAACATGGACAACTGAGCTGACCTTCAGTTTCCTCCTGACATTCTGCATCCACAAAGGGGTTCTGATAGATCAGTTTGTCTGGGATTTATCCACAGATAGTAAATTCCATAATAAGCTGCACAAAGAAAACATTCCTTGTTTAACGTGCTGCTTATAAAATTATTAACACCTAGCCAAGTTCCCAGATGTATTCAGCAGAGATAAAATAGGTCAGCTTTGTTTCTGATATCAACCTTTTATCTGGACTAAAGAGTTTGTTCAGTCAGTGTTCCACTGCTAACAAGCTGGCAGGCTGTCTTATGAAATGAAAATGAAATGCATCCCTTCGATGCTCATCAGCACCTGATACTGTGGTACATTTCTGTGAAAAAACAATACAGGGCTAAACCCTACAGAGCCCCTTTGAGCAATGCTACTAGGATTTTCTCTCTCATGCAACACAGAAAGCTCTAGTACAGTAAAACCTCGGATAACGCTAAGACTTGGTTCCACAGTGTTATCCGATCCATGTTAAAATCCTATGGGATGGATCGGATAACGTTAAAGCTCCATAGAGATACATTGTAACCGTATAGGATTTAGCGGTTGTTATCCGATCCATCCCATGGGACCTTAACATTATTTGATGCAATTCTCCTCCCCAGATTACTTAACGTTATGCAATTTTAGCGTTATCCGAGGTAAACGTTATCAGAGGTATTACTGTATATCAAATCAGATTATCACTTCATGGTTACAATAGTCATTCTCAATAATTGGCTTCCCAAATATTTTGCAGTTCTGTATTGTTTGACGGCTGGAAAGTTGGCAGGTCAGCAGTTTGAGACCCAAGTACTGCAAGACAGAGTGAGCTCCCATCTCTGTCCCAGCTCCTGCCAACCTAGCAGTTTAAAAGCAATAAATTGCAAGTAGATAAATAGGGACTACTTCAATGGGAAGGTAAATGGTGTCTGTCCATTCCGGTGTCTAGTCATGCCTGCCATGTGTCCACTGCAAACACATATAGCACTGGCTCTTTGGCTATAAACAGAAATGAGCACTGAACCCTAGAGTTGGATATGACTGGCTATCAAACAAGGGCAACCTTTACCTTTACCTATTCCACCTACCTGACAATTTCCATGCTGACTGAGGTCTATGGAAGTATCTCAAGGGCCAAAGGTTGAGAACCACTGGTAGGAGTGTCAGATAATGGGTTTTCCCAAGAATACCTGGAGACTGTAGTCAACGAAAGCATACTTTCACTGTGAAATTTATGTGTTCTTCTGATTTTTTGCCTTTCTTTGAACAGTATTTGTCTGAATATTCTCAAAACTGTTTACACATTTCAAGCCACTCCCTCCCCCTTACCCAAGAGGCACAATCTCTGCTAAATATCCAGATGCTGTTATACAGTACAGTACTTGTTAGTGGTTTGAGTTCCTTTGAAATATTGCCTAAGTCCAAGGAACTGTCCTATACCTAGGCTCAAGGGCTTACAACAGCACAGTGCACTGCTATGCTTGAGCAACAAAGATCGACATACAATGACATGTCAAACTGTGTTTCATAACCTTTCCTGGGATTCAGATGTAGAGTGCTGTACCAGACTTTGATTTCCTCCATCCTGCCCTCCAGGTCACTGAAAACCTCCAATGACCAAAGAGGAGAAACAGAAGCTCAGTGGCAAGTCATTTACTTTGCATGCAGAGAGTCCCAAATGAAAAACCTAGTATCTCAACTTTCCAAGGGATTGAGGGAAAGCTTATGTGGAGGACCTGTATCCTAGCTTCTGGAAATGTACTACTGCTGGCTATGTGAGGGTAGACTAAGATAGATGTACAGGTAGTCTGTTCATATGTAAATCAGCTTCCAATGTTTTCAGCATCTAGGGTACAACCATACTGGCCCTTCTGGTGCAATCTAAACAAGATCGCTTAAGGATCAGTGAAAACAACAGGGGCGTAGCTACCGCCGTATCTGCCGTATCAATTATACAGGGGGGGCCACGGGGGCCCCCAATGTGCGTAAGCAAAAATATTTCTTTTAATGTTATGCAATTTTTTTTTCTTTTGTGAGAAATCTTTACCCTTCCTAAGGGCCCCCAAACAAAATTTTATATGGGGCCCCGCCAAGGTACTCTACGCTTCTGGAAAACAATATATCGTTTGGTGTGATCTTCACATCCAAAAGCCTATCACCCATACCACTCAAGCAATCCTATTTCCAGAATAGTGAAGTGGTCTAATAAACAAGTCACTTCAGAGTATCAACAAACTGAACATTTATATCACCCAGAGTGGTGACAGACAGCATGGCCATAGTCAGAGGGGGACAGGGAGGACAAAAACCCTCCTGAGCTAATGCCCCTCCCAACCCAGGATGCCAATGCTACATGTGTGTGTGTGACATTGTTGCCCCTCCTGAATTTTTTTTTGCCCCGCTCCCCCACCCCACCCCACCCCAAAAAATCTAGCACCTTGACAGGCAGGCACGCAGGCAGGCAGGCAGGCAGGCAGGCAGGCAGGCAGACATAGATAGATAGATAGATAGATAGATAGATAGATAGATAGATAGATAGATAGATAGATAGATAGATAGATAGATAGATAGATAGATAGATAGATAGATAGATAGATAGATAGATAGATAGATAGATCCTTCTGTCAGGGACTCAAAAAAGGTGCAGATTGGGCTGCTAATGAAATTATGTAATGTGATTATAAGAAAGAAAAGCATGAACCAATCCTCTCTCACAGCACACCAGAAGGACAAAAGCCCATCTAATCAAGTCCACAATCTGCAGATTTGGTTCTCCTGAGCACTCAGTTCACAAAATAATATTGGACTTATCTCGTGTGTTTGCTATTACAAATACAATATAAACACTTCTATGTTGCGTGAGAGTCACTTAAATGCATACGGGATAATATTCTACAGCAGGAATTTCCTCTGCCTACACTTTACTGCAAAATTAATTCTCTGCCCTAGAAGGCATTCCTACGCCCACAGTGTTGGGAACATTTTTTGTCCTTTGAGGAGACTGACTCTCTGGGATTGATAATTTGCATACTTCACAATTTTATTCAGTTATTTTCTTCAATAAAAAGCATCAAACCACTGTGTTAAATTTAAAATGAATTACAATTTTGCTGAAGGTTTAATTGCTAAGTAATTTGTTTGAACAGTTTAAACAATTTACAATTTAGTCAACATAAAAATTTGTGGGCAATCATATGGGAAAACTCATAAAACCACAGCTAAATTTCAAGTAATCAAAGTTTTATAGACTGAAATAGCCCTTAACTAACAAATTATCATTATGATTTGATGTTAACTGCACTGTTATATTTTAATACATTCAAAAACATAGGAAAAGTATGCAAAAAGCCAAGATGCCCTTAATCCTAGAGCTTTTTAAAAAATCATGTTATTTTACCAGTGTGTACTGTTGAAGCATTTGTAAACACAAACCTTACCAAAATGAAGATTATACTAAAAGCATACTCCCCAATTATCTGGGAAGAGGGGCAAAGATAGTTTTTCTTGAAGTAATAAAAATGCAGTAGATACAATAAAACTATGGAAATATAACACCTTTATCTAATTTCTGATATGGACCATGTTTACTGATTTACACCAAATTATTTTAAGAACAGAATATTAGTACACTAGAACCCCAGACAACGTTATGACATGGTTCCACAAGTCATGACGTTGTCCGGTTTTTAATGTTGTTCGATACATTGATCGAACAATGCTAAAAAAAAACCTGAGAAGAGGCGCTCGCTCGCGCGTGAAAAGGCGCGCCAGCGGGAGCCTCTTCTACCAAACGGGTATAGCAACGGGCATCACACGTCAAGGCAAAGTATCAAAGCGGGGGGTGCCACCCCCCCGCTTTGATCCCTTACCTTAACATGGGATCCCCGTTTCGCGCACCTGGGCAAGGGTCGGCTTTTCTGAATTCCCCCCTTGCCCAGGGGAGGGGGGAATTTGGAAAAGCTGACCCTTGCCCAGGCGCGCAAAATGGGGATCCCACGTTAAGGTAAGGGATCAAAGTGGGGGGGGGTGGCACCCCCTGCTTTGATACCTTGCCTTGACGTGTGATGCCCATTTAGGCGCTTTGCGATGGGAGTTTGGGTGCCCAAACTCCCATCGCAAAGCGCCTAAACAAGGGTCGGCATTTCCGAATTCCCCCCTCCTCCGGAAAAGCCGACCCTTGCCCAGGCACGCGAAATGGGGATCCCACGTTAAGGTAAGGGATCAAAGTGGGGGGTGGCATCCCCCCCCCCCCGCTTTGATACCTTGCCTTGACATGTGATGCCCGTTTAGGCGCTTTGCGATGGGAGTTTGTGCCCAAACTCCCATCGCAAAGCGCCTAAACAAGGATCGGCATTTCTGAATTTACCCCTCCCCGGGGGAGGGGGGAATTCAGAAAAGCCGACCCTTATTTAGGTGAGCGAAACGGGGATCCCACGTCAAGGCAATTGCCTTGACGTGCGATCCGCGTTACTATAGCGTGCCCAGGAAAGAGGCGGCTTGGTCGAAATCCTCACCCCTGCGCAGGGGGAGGGAATTTCGGCCAAGCCGCCTCTTTCCCAAGCCGGCGGACCCCGCGGAAAGGCGCCTCTCCTCTCTCGATGTTCCAAAAGGGTAAAGATCCTTATCTTTTCAGAACATCAGGTGGCGCAGCAGGTGTGCACGCGTCGGTGGGGGTTAGCTCAGGACATGGAGGTCCCCCGTATCCTGCGCTAACCCCCCCAACACACGCCGCTCGCCCAAAGTTTCAAAAGGGTAAGGATCCCCATACCATTTCCAAACATCGTGGGAGCGGGCGCGGTGGGGGATTAGATTGGGTAGATGTTCTACCCAATCCAACTCCCCCCCACACACATACGCTTGTTCCGAATAACGTGAATAACACTGTGCTAGTGTATTGTATATTTTTGCTTTTTTGTATTGTATAACTGTGCTAGTATGTGGTAATAGTTCTTCTCAGCAGGTGGGAGTTGATTTTTTATATGCATTTTCATTTTTATGTTAGATTGACTGACTGTATATGCTTATGTTGTATTTATTTGATATTGTAATATATGATGCCCGTGTTATGTTAGCCGCTCTGAGTT
Source organism: Furcifer pardalis (assembly GCA_030440675.1). NCBI lineage: Eukaryota > Metazoa > Chordata > Lepidosauria > Squamata > Chamaeleonidae > Furcifer > Furcifer pardalis. Next base: position 109,995,412 of record CP126891.1, on the reverse strand, counting down.
GCTTCGGCAAGTAGAGCGGCATATAAGTCTAAATATAATAATTATTATAAAAAAAAATCGCGTTATTCGATACAAGTTTTTTCCGAAAATCTTGTCACGTTATGCGTTTTTCACGCTATACAGTACTCGCGTTACCCGGGGTATTACTGTATACATAAACAATATATACAGAAAAACAATCTAGGAAATATTCTAGTTTTGACTTATTTTTTACTCTGTATACCAGGGGTTCCCAAACTATGGCCAGAGGTGTCAAATACTCCGGCCCGCTCTGCCCTTGCCCCTCCCAGAAGTGGAAGTTAAATGCAGCCGTGCATTTGCAAAATGCTGCAGAAAATGCACCCATGGCTGTTGTAAATGCATTTACAACAGCCCGGGTGCATTTATGGCAGTGTTTTACACATGCACAGGC
>CP126891.1:109892500-109990000 GCA_030440675.1 Furcifer pardalis | reverse complement strand
TTCTCTTTTGTTCTTGGGAAGCCTTTGGGAACCACAGGATGGAAGTTTAATATTGGTACATTGGTGCAGCACTCCTGCCACTAGATCATGACTACCATGGGCAAACGAACAGTAGTTTTCCAATATTAAAGGTGGCAGATGATGGGTGATGCAGAAAATGTAACAGTGGCCCCCTTCCTCCATATAAATAGCACAAGAGAGTATGGTCCCCAGAAGACCTATCGTCCCAGCCAGATTGAAGTCCTCAAGTGAGATGCTATCCCCTCCCCTCCTCCCGTGTCAACTGCCAATCTATTCAATTTCTGTAAGTGGAATCTGAGAGGGGAGTTTCATTTCAGTTAGTTTTTTTCCTCTAGGAGCAGAATACCTTTGTCAATTCCTTTTTATCTAGATATCTGGGAAGTGCAGTGTTGCCATCACGACATGAAGGTGACCTAGAATCTTCAGCTGTTACTGAATACTATAGGTTGTCTTTTTGTTAGTGTACAGCCAAGAAATCACATTAATCCAGTCCCAATATACTGGCTGCTACTTGCAAGTTTCAATCCAAAATCCTGACTCTTCAACAGGTACAGGATTCTGCATACTTCCTAGAGTTGCTACCCCCATAGGTTCTTGCAAAGGCTATATAAGGTATTTTTTGCAGAGTACATCTGAGGAAGTTCACTGTGGTAATGTCTTGTTATGAGTTTTACCTACATTTCATATACATCTGTAATTTTAAATTGTGCAATGCTTGGATATGGATAAAAGATCACCTATCCCTCCTTCAAGATGAAAAGAGCACCTTCTTACACAACAGATGGGAAGAACCAAAAGGAAGCATAATCCCGTGTGCAACTAGTTCCTTACAGCCTTGCTTATACTCACAACATTTAGTTGTTTCTTATCCTCCATTGTCCTTCTACCTGCTCTCCCTCATGCCCATATGAATAGAAGAAGACAAGAGAGTCAAAGGAAACTCTAATTAGTAATCTAAAATTTCCTCAATCAACTTGATTATCATTCTGAATCATCAGTAACATCACTAATGATGTCATTACCTACCTTTCTTTAGGTATTAGCCCATTCCTATATTTCCAGGTATGCAGAATGGAAGCCTGTAGCAGAAACATTAGGACTTTTAACCTAATGGATGAAACTTTTGTCATGACGTGTGCAATCTCAGCAATCTGCATATCCCCAATGGGTACTTTAAATACTTTTTGACTATGTTTAATATTTGTTTTGATATACTTTATACCATAACTGAATATTTATTTGTCATATTGTATTGTTTTAAAACATTTTTTATTTAGATTGCCAAGAGAACTTAAGTTATACAGTTATATATCCTTGGCAAACAAACAAGATGAAAACAATTTGTTTTACTTGATGCATTCTTGGGAACATAACTATTTTCATGAAGCTAAGTTTAACATGCATTTCTGTACCCTCCTCCTCCTCACTATCATTTTGAACACAACTCTGATAAAGAATATTATCATGTTAATGAACTTTTCTATTAAAAATAACTCATCAGAACTCTCTGTTTTGTAGGTAAAAATCTTTCTAATAATCATTGCAGAGGTATTTCTGAAGTTAGATGTAGTTAGTTCATTCCTTTTGCACTCTGAGCTCATGTTTTAACACTTTGTGCTTAGCACTGCTAAATTCAAGATGAAGCTTGACAGAAGACTTATCTTTATAGTACTGTTAAAATTGCTCACTAGAGAGGGGAGCTATAGGAAACAAGATACTGATAATTGCATTACAAAGTACAAAGCTACAACTTTAGCTTATTTTACTAGGAGCTGAACATGTACCACCCCTTGTTTACTTTGTGTGATACATATTTTATTCTATATTTCCACAATCCACTCTAAAGTCTACAAAGTACTCCTCCACATTTCCTGAAAATGTATGGAAAATATTTCATCTCTACTGTCAAAATAGTATGGTATAGTTTCTTTTACAAGGTACTCAATAAATATGTTGCATTTTATGCACACTGATCAAAGCAAAGAGTCATAAGAGCACCTGTTGTCACCATACAGTCTAAATCCATAAATGTCTCGAACCATCTTGTTATAAATTCCTTCAATTATGTATATACAATAAATACTGTAAGATGGGGGAGAAAAGGGGGATATTAAGAATACATACTGTAAGATGGGGGAGAAAAGGAGGATACTGTATTAAGAAGGGTGACAACTTCATTAGGACTGTCACGTAGAAGAAACAGATGACACACACCAAGCCTCTTGTAGTATGACCCAGGTTGCATCAACTAATGGATAGGTAGCTCTAACAATTTAAAAAAAATCTGCTTTCCATTTGTTTTGCCATAGAAAGCCTGTGCAAATTACAACATAAACAACTTGACACTTGGTCTTTAAGAAGCAAACTGCAGCTAGAAATTGAGGTGTCTTATAAATATTACAATACATTCACATGCTAAAATCCAAAGGGAAGTTCATCCCGACACTTTGTGATCCTTCACAAATTTGAAAATTTTGAGTAAGTAAAAATATTTACTCTGCCTTTATTCCAAGATAATCAGAGTGAGGTTTGGTAGGGTAGTTAAGAGTTCTGGACAGGGACTCAGGAGACCAGGATTTAAATCTGCATTCAAGGCAAATCTTGAGCCAGTCATTCCAACCTATCTAACAAAGCCATAAGGATGAAGCAGATAAATATATTCATGACCTTAAGTTCTTTGGAGTAGTTCAACAGTCTTGTGAAGCTATTCATTAGGCATACAGTGACTCTTCCAGTGTCGCCCAATAAGCTTCACATCTGAGCCCAGATTTACAGATACATTTTCTTTCATCTTTAACAAGTGAGCCTCTCTTTAAAAGAACCTTCCTCCCTGAAAGAAAGCTAAGAAAGAATGCATGCTGTATACTTGTCCTACCAGGGATAGTATTAGATAATATTAGAGCAAATGAACTAGCTAAAATGTCTGGGGACTCAACTTCTCAAGATCATAATTCTTGGAGTGGTGGTGGTGGTTGAAATTGGACTTTCATACCAGAGCTTAGCCCTGAGCAGCCACTCCAACATCAAGAAGCTGCCTTCAGTGACTCAGTGAGTGCAATTCATCATTTCCACAGGATAGCTTTGAAGCATATTGCTATTAAAATGTGAGTTGTGGTAAAAGATCTGATATTCCATCATCAAGTTACAGAAAAGAGGAAAGTAAATACTTGTGACATAAAAAATTTATCTGGATGATCCCCTCCATTAAATAGCTTGATCACTTTCTGGAATCCCACTGCACATTTAAGGTGCTGAAATTCCATTGCTGTTATGGTGAACCACCAAAGATAAAAACTCAATCAAGGTATTCGCTATTGCATAGCAACTCATGCAACTGCTACAGAATAGGAAGCATCTATACCAGTGGTGGCAAACCTTCGGCACGTGTGCCAGACATGGCACTCCTAGGCCTCTCTGTAGGCACACATGCCATCACCCCAGTACAGACTTCACCTTGCACCTCTGCCTAGCAGCCCAATGGGAGCGCTTCCTCTCTCTCCCAGCACAGAGTTCACCCCGCCCCTCTGCCCAGCAGTCCAATGAGAACACTTACCTCCCTCCTCCCAGCACAGAGTTCACTCTGCCCCTCTGTTTGGGCACTCGGTCTCTAAAAAGGTTTGCCATCACTGATCTATACTGACTTCTTAACCTTCACTGGTACACCAATCTACTTCCAATAGAGATATGACAGTATAACTAAAAATAATGTTGCTATTGTATAGGACTTATTTGTTTTGAGCCTTTTTGGCAGTATTCTCCATTGAAATGTAATGTAAAATATAAATATATATATTTAAAAATTATTATACTACAATTGAAATAAAACATAATGGTCATTAGAGACATTAACAGAGCAATCTTCTACAACATGATTGTGGTCATATACAGTCAAACTTCGCAAAAAGAGCAACTCGCTTAAAGAGTAACTCGCTTAAAGAGCAGAATTTTCTCTGAATGTTCGTTTTGCTTAACAAATAAAACCAACCAAAAACTCGCTTAACAAATAAATCGGGGTTCGCATTCCCCCCCCACACACACAATTGGTCACTTACAATGGTGTTTTGCTTAAAGAGCAAACACGCTTAAAGAGCAATCCTGTGGAACACATTATGGTCTTTAAGCGAGATACAACTGTACTGTTGTTTCAATGCAGCCTACTCCTGAAAATTCCGTATAAGCTTACATCTACTTTAATTGGATAGGAATTCTTTAAAACATCTGACAGCATTCTATTAAAAAAATGTATCTCTTTAAAACAGTGTCTTCACTTTAGGGGTATTAAGTTTTGCTATGAAGATATTCAAAGATGCTTTTCCATACAGAAATCATGATAAAATCTTTTCAGATCTGCTGAATATGATTTGAAGCACAGAAAGACAACCAGTCATCTCACGCATATCCCATGGTGTACTCACTCTTTAATTTCCTAAGGGAAGCATTCTGTGGATACACCGACAGCTTTTCTTTCCCTTTTATTAACATGGTGTGAGATATCTACAAGTAAATTTACCAGAGATGGTAGTAGCTGTTGTAGCTCACTTGTAATGGCATATCTACTTCAGAGACTCTGGGCATACCATTTGCAAAAATTAACATATCAACCAGTATACAGTATACAAATTCTATGTCAACAATGTACATTCAGTCATCTCAAAATGGTATTGCAGCTTACCAGCACACTCTCTGCTAGAAACAATAAGTCAACAGTTTGCAAAAATCAAACTAGTCTACACTTGAGCATATGAGAAGAATTATTTCTATATATCAGTTTAAAGATTGTCATTTGGTATTTATTTATTGCTAGCCACCAACACCAGAATATATATATTCCAAATCCTGCACTGATACTCTTATCTGAAACGCGGAACTAGAGCTCCCTTTCTTTTCTCTCCATGCTTTGCTGAAAATTGTGTCTTCTAATTTCAACATCAATGTTGCTGTGAAAAATTCTACATTCTTTAGGCCAGTGTTTGCCAACCTTTGGTTTTTGGACTTCAATTCCTAGATGCCTAAGTCAATTCCCCTAAATCCCTTTCATTGGAACAACAGATAGCATCGGTGTCCAAAGCTGCTTTTTTAAGCAGATTGTGGTGTTACACCCCTACTTGGACAGGTGGTCTCTCATAACACTGACCCATTCATTGGTAATCTTGTGGAGTGACTACTGTAATGCTCTCTACGTGGGGCTGCCCTTGTGTCTGAACGGAGATTATAATGAGTACAGAATGCAGCTGGTGACAGATTTAAAGAAATTTGATCATATTTCACCAGCCTTGGCAAGCCTGCACTGGTTACCTGTTGCCCACTATGTCAGATTTGAGGTTTTAATGTTATCATACAAGGCCCTATGCAGTTTTGGACCTCAGAGCGTCTCTCCCTCAGAACAACTCCCGCATCACAGTCTGCGCAGCTTCAGGTGCTAACACCGAGGATGGCTCGAAAGTCTTTAACCAAAAATAGAGCCTTCTTGGTGGTGGCACCTACACTGTGGAATACACTACCGGTGGAGTTGCACCAGGCCTCATCTCTGGCTACCTTAAAAAAAAACAATTAAAAATGTTTCTGTTCAAGGAGGCCTTTCAGGTCATGGTTCCCTTGGCAGTAGATTAACCAGTTAGGTTCAGTTTCGATGTCCTCTGTCACCAATTAGTTTAGTTTAGTTTAGTCAATGATGTATTTGTTGGTGGTGGGTTTTATTGTGTGGGTATTGTTGTCATTTACTTTCAGTTGTTCACCGCCCAGAGTGGGATAACACCCAGATGGGTGGTATATAAATCTAATAAATAAATAAATAAATAAATAAATAAATAAATAAATAAATAAATAAATAAAGCACTGACCAGCCAATGTACTGATTTAGGCTTCTGGGAATTGAAGTCCCCCTTTGGGGTGTGGGCCCCACATTGGGAAACACTGCTCTAGACTGACTAGAAGACAGCTGTAAAAGGCAATGCGAAAGAGAAAACCAATCTCTCTTGAGTTCTCCTACTATAGGTAAAGTTAAATCATATACCATATCAAAAAATAACATGGACTGGCACACAATAGTTAATGACAGCTATTTCCATGGTTATGTGAACTTGAAAAAGAGCAGTCAAATTGGAAACATGAGTGCAGATACTGTATGTTCATTTGACCAAATAGTTTGTGTGATGCAGTTATACAGCAGCATTTATAAGTGCTGCTATCTGTGCTAATTTGCCATTGAATCTGCTAAAAGAAAAAACACCAGCAGGACAAGGGAAAATACTTTCTATGTGTAAAATCTATAAGGAAATCATATTATGAAGAAACATTCAGAACTCCAACTTCTCATCAACTTTGTTTTCAGCCAATAACTTTGGTTGGGTTGGACATGGAAATTATTTATTTGCTAACTACCTAACCTGGAATAAATAGAAAGTAGTAAGTATGACTGCAATATGCATTATCTTTTGTGGAGGGGGATGCTATTAAGCGATCTACAGAAACTAAAACAATATCTGAACACAATATTCTTTGTTAAAATTTATAATACATTATGATAATCCTCCCATTCAATCTGCGTATTTTATCAGACAAGCTATTTAAGGAAAAAAGATGGAGTACATATATTAATTAATATACATTTTAAACCTTATTTCAATATTCTAGTTTTTATTACAGTCAGCAGAACAACATTTTTTGGTCCATCAAACTCAGCAGTCCAATTACATGAATTTACTTTTAATAAATTACCATCTTTGCATATATCAGTCAAACAGCAAAGTCTAAACACTTGCAAATAAAATGCATTTTAATTTAATTGTCACAGCCTATTTAGCTAACTTCTATTAGTATTTGCTATAATGTAATAATGTATATTTGATAATACAGCCTACTTTAGCTAGAAAGGTGGTTTCCATATATGTGTGTGCGTGTATATGGGCTTTTATATAAATGGCTTCTTCTTTAATTAAAAAAAGGTAGAGGTAAGACTTTGAACACGTAAACATCCAATGCAATGTTGGCCAGTCAAATGCATCTGCTGCTGTGGTTGGTATCCTTTGTATTCCTCAGTATACAATCATTTTAATTCTGGATGTTAGCATATATTGCAACTATATTTTAAGTTGAAAATTTTGTGTAAAATTAACCGGTGAGGTGCATGGCAAAACATGAAGCCGAATCAGCCACATGTGTTAACTGTGGATGTGTGTGTGCATGTATTTTTTAATTGTTGCATTATGTGATATTTCAATATTTTAATAAAAGGTTTCTAAGTAGGAGAAGCTTAAGGGCGCAGATGATGATACTGATCTTGTGCCTTTGCCACAAGTATTTGGAATGCAGAGGAAGAACAACTGTCTAAAACAGACGTGTTCAAATATTTTGGGCCATCGGCCAGTCACATGGTTGAGTGGGCCAATCATGTAGTTCCTCCCACTGGAAGCAGAAGTAAATCGTGCCCACATACGCACAAAACGCTGTCATAAATGCACCCGTGGTTGTAGTAAATGTGTTTATGACAGCCAGGGGAACTTTACGGCAGTGTTTTGTGCATGCATGGGTGCGTTTCACTTCCACTTCCGGGACTGATGAAGGTGGCGCAGCCCAGATTATTAGGCGGCATCAGCAGGATTTTGCCCACGGGCCATAGTTTGGGCACCCCTGGTCTAAGGCATTATCTTTGAACTATTCTTCTATAGTTTCTTCTCCAACTTGTTCTATTGAAGTAGTTATAACACCTTACAAAAATACTGGAGAAACAGAATCGGAAATAGCAGAATCCGCAAGGACTGTAGAGGAGAGGAAAACAGCAACCCAACTCTATACAGCTAAAATTTAAAACACTCATCATTTAAAAAATAGATACCTGGAGTGACAATTAAAAATCATACCTCCTAGGCTCAGATGGCGTATTTGAATATCTCTAGAGTGATACTTTATGGAGCATGCAGCCACAAGGGTGGCATAAGTTACTTCTATGGAGTATTTATGATAATTATACAGTAACTGGCTGTATCTCAATAGAAAGATGTATTTGTAGGGGAAAGAAATAAAACACTAGAAGAAAGTACTGGAGAATCCTTTCTATTTCCAGATTGGCCATCCTATCTATTTTATCTTTATACCTAGCAGGATTTAGTAGTTGCTTCTTGGGACTTATAAGGTCCTCACACTCCATATATATCTTCATTAGTTTGAGGTTCTTTCTGAAAATTCTCATGAATAGCTTGAAGTGAGTGGGCGACAGAGAGAGAGAAAGAGGGATAGAACAAAATTACTTATTTCACTAGAGAGAGCAGAAGCCCATTATGACTCCTTTCAAGTGTAGAACATCTATGTTCTTGAGTATGGTTTATCAGCTTACTTGTTTTCAGAATTCCAGCCCCATTTCATTATTAACAAACGTAACAGAGTTGTTTGTTCCACAACTGCTGCTATTCCAAATCATCTTCAGGAAGTTAACAAATATGGGATTTGTAAAATTTAGCACATTACAACCTTCCACATTTAGAACAATGAGAAAAGACTTTGCTGTCAGCTTCTATTGCCAATTCTGAGCACCACACATGTTCTCAAGTGAAATTGCTTTCATACTTGATTCACTAATATGTCACTACAGTCACTATAGTTCTCAACTCAGATACTCCATATTGGAAAAGGAAGTGCATAGAAAACCATTTAAAGGAGGAGAAGGGTTAAAACTGAAATCTAGGCTGTTTACCAAGTATAAGTAATAACTCTTGGGAGGAAATAGGAAAGTTTTAGCATGCTGAAGGCACAACAGATTTTTTTGACAATTTACGAGAAACATCAGAAAGTTTAGAAATGTCAACAAGGCCTGGCAAGAGCAAAGGCATATACATTTTGCAGTCTCCCAAGGTAGAGAAAACCCTATTTTATTTAACTACCATATTGCACACACTTTGCTCATGAAATCTTGCAGTACCAGGCATGTGAAGATGGAAAAAAAAGTAAGGCTAATCTAAAATAGCACCTCCTTAACAAAGAATAAATATATTTGAATACTGAGGTTGTAAACCAGAGGTTCTCAGCCTACAGCCTACAGGCAGGATCCAGCCCATGGCACCAAATAATCCAGCCTCTGCCCTCACTCCAGCCACCACTGCTGCCATGCAGAATCAGCCGCAGACTCACTTATGGCCGTCGTAAACGCATTTACAACAACCATAAATGAGTCTGCAGCTCTTCTAAACATATTTACAACAGACGTAAATGGCAGGGGAACAACCAGCCTGGACCCCTTAACTGTTTGAAAAACCTTGACTCAACCCCCAACTTGAAAAGGCTAAGGACCCCTGTTATAAACTATATTAAGAAAGACAATTTTAAATTGAGGAAAATAAGTATCAGTCCAAATTACGAAGATATATGTTAACAAGCAGAGATTCCCATACTTCATTGAATTAAGCCACTCATTCTCCAAGTAGCTGTATGGGCCAAAAGAGAAACTGGCAAGCACAGATAGTTAAAATGCTATATTCTGAATTGAACAATTTAACTTATGCAACAATAAGAAAATTTATTTTCACTAGCAGAGTGTTTCTTTAGATATTCTTTATTCATTTGATTATATATTCTTTTTCTCCAAACTGCCAAATTTGTAGCCAGCCACGGCATAACCAAACTTCAACAAGAGGCTAGGTCCTTTTCTCCAGTCTAGAGAGGGTTTTAAGGTAGGGGTTCTGCAAATCATGTCACACAGGGATTACTATGCTATACTTTCCCTTCAAATAATATTATTTTTCAAATATCTATAAAAGCAAACATTTCTTTTCAGTTATAGAGAGTGCTTTTAAACTGATATGAGTGCAACAGGAATAAATCACTATGACTTTAGCAGTCAGCTTGGATGGAGAATTAGGCTTTCTGAAGTTACTTATGCTTTGACTATACAGTACCTTAAATTGAATTTGCCTACAGAGTTATATTAGAGTTGTGACTGGGAACAACTGATATGTTCTTTATAGAACAATGATTTCCGATTTTGGGACTCTTAATGCTCTTAACCTATGAAAAATGAAATAGGCTTTTGACAATTGTTAACAATGATTTCTACATACAGGTCATCCCCCATATCCATGAGAGATACAGTCCAAGATCTTCTACAGATACCTAGAACATGGAAAACAGTAAACCCCATATTAAAGCACATATATCAGAGTCATATCCATGTGCGCCAAAGCATCTGTTGTTCTATGTGTGTGATAACAAAATGGCTGCCTCCATTCCTTATAAACATTACATTGTAACAGTGGCCTCTAGTGGCCAGCTCTGTAAAGTGCAACAGAAAAAATTAGGCCACAAAAATAAATATACAGTATTATGTACTTCATGGATTGTTAATTGAATGTTTTGGACCTGCTGAAAGCTGAAACTGCAGAAATGGGACCGATGCAAGGGTAGTGTGTATTTTTGTACAAATGCATTTCAAATGTATTTCTAAGGTTAGGGTTGAACTAATTTGTTTTGGAAGGGGGTATAGGGTCCTTTCCCTTTGTGGATGAGGGGAGTGAAATTACACATTCTTTCTGCAGAGAGTAGGGACTACATAATATTTCAGGTAACAAAGCAATAATTTGATAATAATTTAAGGAATTGTTTCTAATTTTCATAATTAACAACAACAAGTTTCATGTTTAATTTTAACTAATTAATGTTCAAACCTAATATTCCATACTTTATTTTACCTTTCTTTTGGTGTACCAACTCCATGCTTCCCCAGTAAGTGAGTATTTAAGTGCTTCTTCATTACAAACGCCACCCTGAAAAGCAGAATTAATAACTAGTTATTTTAATAGGCAAATAGAAACAAAACAAAACAGATATACTATCTTGAATAGAAATGTTGTGATTAATGAGCCTATAGGCTGTAGAACCACCAAAACTCAGTACAAAAATATTGACTATTTATTTAAAATATTTAAACCCTACCTTTCTCCTCAAAATAACCTAATGTACATTATAATATTAAAACAAGCAATATTTAAAACTTACAGAGAGAGAGAGAGAGAGTAAAACCTCACATAAAGAGTGCCTCGCTTAGAGAGTAACTCGCTTAAAGAGCAGAATTTTCTCTGAATGGTCACCTCACTTAACAAAGAAAACCAACCAAAAATTCACTTAACAAATAAATCAGGTTTCACAATCCTCCCCCCCCCCCCCAAAGTCACGATTGGTCACTTACAATGGTGTGTGCTTAAAGTGCAAACTCGCTTAAAGATCAATCCTGTGGAACTCATTATGCTCTCTAAGTGAGGTACCTCCCTCCCTCCCTCTCTCTCTCTCTCTGTGTCTAAGACTCCTTTACAAAATCTTTCATCCTAGGAAAGCCTTTATGCAGCTGAATTTCAGCCAGTGAGACAGGAAAAAAATAGATGGCTGAAGAAGAGATGTTGAGGTCTCAGGCTCCCACTGTGAACAAAAAGTCTACCCTGTCCTAGGTCAACATAATGTCCATATATGCTGAGAACACCTTACAATAAGGAAGACTCTCATGTGGCTGTTAGATGATGCTGAACTGCAATTTCTACCATTTCCTATATTTGTTTCTTTTTTGTGTCAGAGATTAATCTGGGTGGAAAGGATTTTTGCAGGGGGTGCCCAAATGAGGCTCCTGTCATGTCATGTCTCCCATTGTGCAGCTCTCAGGAATCAAACCCATATTTCCAGTCTCCAAGCCTAGCACCTTAACCATTAAACCACCACGGGAGCTTAGACTGTAGTACCACAACATCTAGAGGACCATGCCATTCCTATTCCTGTGATGGTACCAAAAAGAACCCTGTTTCTAACCTTTCTCCTTGCTTTATATCCACAGATTATTTCAAGCCATGGCAGATCTATGCACACCTTCAACTCACTTATTCAAGGAATACTAGCCTCTTTCACCATTTGAAAGGGTGAGGTATGGACTGAAAAGACCTACATGTAGCAACTTGTCAACTAGTGGCAACTTGCCAGAGAAAATGCAATGTAAAAGATAGAGTGACAGACTAGGACTCAGGATACCTGGATTCAAGGTCCTGCTCATCATGCAAATGTACATAGTAGCAATGGTAAAACTGCTCCTTAAACATCTCACATACCCTGAAAATTCTGTTTAGGTTGCCGTAAGCTGATGCAATGTGCCGGCACATAACAATAACAGAATTCTAGCCAAAGCATTGGAATTAGATACACTGACACATATATTTCATGGATATTGATTACTGAATATATGTCCACTCATAATGCTTTACATTAATTTCATTACGTTATGTGGCTGTTGCCATAATAAATACCAAATCAAAGTTTCAAACTAAACTAGCATTTTTCATAACCAGCAACATACATGCATAACTAGAAGCAAGGAAGAAAAGGAATTATTGCTCTTACTTTCAGTGTGAAAAGGGCTTGCAAACATTTTTGTTAATTATGTATTACAGCTGTCCTTCATAAAGTTAATTACTAATAGCTGAAAGGCATTGGAAATCTATTTGCATATGTACATGAAAGGCATGACATATGCAAAAATATGATTTTAATTAGCATTCCATGATATGACGGGCTACAAATCAAGCTGGCATGTTATAAGATTTTTATCATTAAATGTTGAATTCATTTAGACATGCTTCTAATAACGGACAGTGCAAGGTCTGTAAAATACTACGGCATTTTGGCATATACAAGCCACAAAAGCCAAGAAGCAGTACTTTCCTGTTACATATATGGTAATATCTAATCTACATGTCTGATCTACTCTGGGCATATTCATATTATTGCAGTAAATCTCTATTTTGTGTAGCCTTCGGGGTGTAAGTATATAACTCTGCATCTTTAAATGATAGCGACTTCATTATATTTATAAAAAGCAATACATTAGAATACCATTGATTCTAGCTTTTTCATATTTGACTAACACACATGGACAACATGGCATCTAGAATTCAGAATAATCTATTGCAGTATCATCATCATGACTATGCAAGTGTCACGAGAATTATTGTATGTAAGGCAAATGATCATAACAGCACAAACTGCTCATTCCTAATAAGAGTGAAAGGCATTCCAAGTTTCCAACCACTGCTTTTGGGCACAAAGAAAAAATATCTTGTGAGCTTATTCAAGACATCTGTAATTAACATCACTCTTATGTTTGTAAATCAGAAGCCACCTTTCTCCTAGTTAAGTTGATAAAAGAAAATTAATTATGAATACACAGGTAATACACAATCAAAACAACAATAAATCTGAGCTTGTTTATATATTTCACAGCACTGTGTCAAATACATTACTCAAGTAGGAAACAGAGGAATCCATCTGATCTGAACTAGTCCAAATAATAAATTGTAAAAATCTAACAGCTGATCGTATGTATTCTTTTACAACTGGGCTAATGGCAGGTGAGATATCTTTATTAAAATGTTAAATATGAACATAAAAATGAAAAGAAGCCTAAAAATTCTCCTCATTTTTGTTCAGATTGGATATGCCATTGGCAACTTTAATATTCTTTGCATAAAACTGATCACCTATTAAGAACTGGATAACTCTCATACCACGAACATAGATAGCCATTTTGATTCTCTCTATAGCAAAGGTTCACAACCTGTGGTTGCTGGCCATCTCTGGCCCGTGCCACCATTTCGTGTGGCCCATGTCACCACTGTTGCTGCAACCAGAAGCAGAAGAGGACACATTTACGACAGCAACTCCGTAAATGCATTTACAACAGCCATAAATGCACCTGCAACTGTCATAAACACATTTACGACAGCTGTAGATGCACCCGCAGCTCTCGTAAACATGTTTACAACCGCCACGGGTGTGTTATACGGCACCATTTATGGCGGGGGGAACCACTGTCTGGCCTGATCAACAGTCTGAGGGAGCATGGTCCAGCCAGTGACATGAAAATGTTGAGAACCCCTGCTCTATAGGGTTAATAAAATGTTGGAGATAAGATGAAAAACTATTCTTACATATCAGAATCTTATCAGTGTTCCTATATGTTTTTCGTAACTTGTCATTGAGTCTGAATCAATTCTAACCAGAGAGCCTCTGAAATTGAAGAACATTTAATGGTCATATGGAAATTTGCTCTGAAAAGTACATATTTAACAGACTGTCAACTGTTGGAATTTGAATAGGCAATACAAACTAATACAGCACATGTCAACCTTTCCAAGACAAGCATAAATGACAAAAAAAACCTGTATATTCAGCAAATGTAAAGAATGGCTGCCTAAATTTTAGTATGTACAGTACTAGTGTGGGTGCAGGAAAGTGTGTTTTGAACACTGCTCTTGGTCTCTTGCTACAATGTTTCTTGAACAATATACTGCTTTTCTTCTCTCTGGTACATAAAAGGTCTAAGAATTAGATATTTTTCTAATGTAAAACCATATTATCTATCAAGCAGGGACATTCAATGCCCCATCATAGTTTTCATTCTAACAGCTATTATTATTATTATTATTTATTACATTTGCTACCCCGCCCCAATCAGGTGAACCCGACTCTGAGCGGCTTACATCAAGGTTAAAACATAGAACAATCTACATCAATGCCATTTAAAATTAAAACTTAATATCAACTCTTTAAAAACCATAAAAAGTTAAAACAGTGTACAAGCTGCAGTGTACAAGCTATGGAAGACAAACAACACAATCCAGTCTGTAAAAGACATGTTAATAAATTGGAAACAGAACATTTTAAAGTCACTTTAGGTATGTAAAGTGATAACCAGCACATATTTATATAATCAAGCCCATGTAAATCCAATAGTAAGTTCACTATATCTCCAAAACACTGGTGATCAAAATTGCTTGCCTTGGTAACTAGGTAAATCTTGGGAGAATTCTAAGTGTTCAACCTGAATTACCAACAATTTCAAACTGAGTAGCAACAGAACTTCCTGATGTAAATTGTTTTACCTTTGAGACCTTAACTCTTGTAAGCTACAAGGCAAAACAAAGGCTAGGTACAGACAGTTGTCTGTACATACTTTCTTTATACCAATCTTGGTATAGGTATGCAGATTTCAATTTGATACAGGTGATCTAACTGCTGGTAGACAAAGGCCTAAATACAACTAACTGTTGGTCTTAGTTAGTAAGATCCATGGGACCAATTGATCTTTGGCACAGCAACAATGCAAGGCCAGCTGATTCAATGGACCCACTTTAATTGGGTTGAGGACCTTGCCGCTTCTCCCCCTGTACCTACACCAACTGCCAGGGGAAGAAGGAGCAGGGCAGGTTGAGGACCTTGCCTCCCCTCCCCCTGTGCCCACACCAACTTATTGTATTGTAATGTAATGTATTGTTTGTAAGCTGCCCTGAGTCGCCACGGCGAGTGGGCGGCAATATAAATTTGAAATCATCATCATCATCATCATCATCATCATCATCATCATCATCATCTAACACTGGCCTTAGGTTAAAAAGTGAGAAAAGCAGGTTGGCTTATTTTCCTCTGTGAGAGAGAAATTTTGATTCATATTATTTACAAGCAAGTGCAGCCATTTTAATTGAAAGTAGAATCAAAATGATATAAAGGGAGACATCATGTCACTGTGACCTATAATAACTTCTGCAGGTGGCTCAAGAGAGAGTTACTCATGCCTCGAGCTGACCACGTGCTCACGTGTATCTTGCTAACCACAAAATGTGAGATGACCTAATGTACTAGAAAAAAAGGTAGTTTAGAAGGTATAAAAGGGAGGAAAGACAGGCATTCGGCCATTGCAAACACAGGATCCTAGGGAAACCTGTCTTTGCTCTGTTCCAAATTTCTATATTATTGGCCAATCTTAATATTACTTGCATCTTTATTATTATTAAGGTATTGTACTTTATAGAATGTGTTCTGATTTTATTTGGCTTATGCAAGCAATAAATTAATTAATAATATTTTAAGATATTGTGCCTAGAGTCCTTTTGTGTGTAGCAGCTGGGGAAAATAGAAATAAAATTTCCCCGACACCCCCTTACTACTTTGAAGTGTTTAAAAGGTAGAGCAGTAATTCCGACCCAGGTTACATGAAAACGATCCTACAGTTCTACATAGGATAAGCAAAAATTTTCTTTTCTATCTGTTTCATCACTCATACTCATAAAAGCAGGTTGTAAACTTTTATCGGCAATCCCACTCTGTAGTACAGTAACAGCAGCTATGACAAGGACTCCAAAAAGTTATTTTCACTCTGAAACTAATGTAAATAGAAACTATGACTTTCAGAAAGAACCATACTAATCTGGAAACAGCGACCACAGAATTTAAAGGGAATTTCTGTCAAGTAGATATATCTAGAACTTATGTACAGTGATAATTTAAAGAAATCAAACATATCCACTACTGTATTAAAATCTACTTTCAAGATCAGAACTGTATAATAATATGAAAGGGGGGATTTTCAATAAAAGAGTATTGCACTAATATAATGCTTTCCAATAATAATTTGTGAAACTATCATGCGGTCACAGGAAAGAATAACATGGCATAAGGAGACGTCTTGGAATGTAGCACCACTACAGGAACCTTCCTGTGCCTTTCATGCACTGTATAGACTTATGCGGAATATCTGTCAGTGTCCCATATGCCATTTCAGTAGAATGATGGACAACAGGTTTGTTGATGTGCTGTTCAATGACCTGCATCAATCTTCAGAATAATTTACTGTCTATATCAGACAGATCATTATGGATGAGTTGCTCACTATCAATCAGTCAGCTCTGTTCTTCCTGCATATTCCTATATCTATCATTCAAAAAAGGGAGAACTGTCTCTCAAGATTCTTCCACTGCTGTGTCTGTGACATCAGTATGTGTTGCTCAATATGTAAGAGAATTATTAGACTTGCATGATCAAAAAAAAGAGAGAGAGAGAGAGATCCTCATCATTTCTCTCTCTCTCTGTGTGTCTTCCTGCTCTCTTCACGAAGGAGATATTTTAGTGTGCTGCTAGGACTATGGATAGCCATACCTTTTGCTAGCTTATCTCGCTACAAGGGAGGGACACCAGACAAAGGGTATCTTCAGCAGTGGTCCTCTCTTATGCAAACCTGCCACAAAGAGGTTTGCCTTTAATGTTGCTACAATCTCTGGCAAAAAAACTAGTTTCCTCTCCTTGCCTTTAACCAATACAATTGGTTTAACTCCTATATGTTACTATGAAATTAGGTCCAAGCATTAGAACCTAAAGATGCAGGGAAGATTAGGCCTTTTGTCATGAGTACATAACTGTTAGGTCGTAAGTACTCGCCTAACTTATTGGGCAGAATGATATAACTTTGTCATTCCACTTTAAGAGCACCAAATGTATGCTGGAACAGCTGAATGTATTAGATCGTTAGCTTTTGTACCTTGTGCTTAAAAGTAAGGACTTAGCCACAGTTGTTTGGGCAGTCAGTTGTTTAGACAGCCTGTATGTTCAACTGCTTGAGGGCTGCTGGCACTCATACTGGAAGACTAGCAGCTGACACGCCAAAGGACTGGCGGAGACCTACACACTGGAGACGACTACCAAAAGCCTGTAAGCTGAACACTGCAGATTTGTTATTACTATGCAACAAGCAGAGAGGCCAGCGCAGCTGTGGGCACCAGGGTCGCTTCACCGCCGGCATACTGCCCCACCCAGGCTGGCTCAAAGAGATGACAATGCGGACAGCAGGACCTCTCTGCCCTCGTCTCCGGACTTGTCACTGGGTGGAGAGGCTAGTGCAGCTGTTGGTGCCATGGCCACTCCACCACTGGTGCCCCACCCCACCCAGGCTAGCTCAAAAATGCCACCACAGACGGCAGGGCCTCTCTGCCCTCACCTGTGGACTTGCCACCAGGCAAAGAAGCCAGCACAGCTGTGGAGGCCAGGGCCGCTCCACTGCCGATGCCCCACCCCACCCAGGCTAGCTCAAAAAGATGCAGTGGCGGATGGCTCCCACCAGGACTGGATGCCTTTTTTTTTCCTTTGGACTTCTCTTGGACTTTTCCCGGTTACTTTTTGTAGGATTTTGCTTATAATCATTGCAGGTTTCAGTAAATGTGGTTTTGTTTTTGCTGTTGTTTTTGTAATATTTTTTTTGTAACATTTTATTGTAATATTAATACTTTCTTATTGTTACTGTGTTTTATATATATATAAAAATAAATAACAGCATAACAGTCACAAATTCCACATTATCATAAACAGTTATCACAGTATCAGATATCAGTATCAGGTTCGCCTGAGCAGAGCAGGGTATAAATTTGAAATAATAATAATAATAATAATAATAATAATAATAATAATAATAATAATAATAATAATAATAATAATAATAATAATAATAAAAAAATTACAAATTGCTGTTTTTGCTTTATTTGCCTATTGGACTTTGTACACGTGGACTGTACATATCTGTAACCGAACTGACTGGTAAGAAGTGGAAAAGTTATTCTGTTTACTTTTGGACTGACTTTATTATTGTAAATACCTTTGAGAAACCTTGAACTCTTATTTTACACAACCAGTAAACAACTATAGTGGACACTGGAGTGCACAGAATGCTGATTACCTTCCCACTGAAGTGGTACCTATTTATCTACTTATGATTTCTCATTTTCAAACTGCTAGGTTGGCAGGAGCTGGGACAGAGACGGGAGCTCATTCCATCATGCAGCACTTAAGTCTCGAACTGCTGACCTGCCAACCTTCTAGTTGTCGATTTCAGCATCGTAACTGCTAAGCCACCACAGTCCCTTTTTGGAGGATAGAGCTAGTGGCAAAAATTAGTGACACAACAAACATTCACTGAAGTATTCTCTCCAATACATAATCATGGACAAGAATCGCACATATGAACACAGAGGCACCATCTGTGCCTGGTTAAGGAGGCGGGTAGGTGTGGGATATCTGGGAATAGGGTAAGCCTGAGGGTGAAGCAACACCCAACTTACTCTAATAGATGAGGTGTCATAAAAGCAAGTTGGGTGCTGTGTCACTCCCAGACCTATGTAAATCTAGACCATGGGCTTCTCCCAGCACTATGCTACCAGATTAAGAGAATACCATATGACTGAGGAAATTATAGCAAATCTGTAACAAATTTTGGGCTCTCAGGGATCACTTAACTCTAGGTTTTAGGAGATTCTGGTCTGCGGTATTCCTCTACTGACTTGTATTTCCATAGTTTCTTTTCTCAGTCCAAGCATCTGACATCTTTGGGATTTTGTACCTCATTCTCAGGGTCTTGGATGATTCCCAGCGGTGTCTGAGACCGATATGAGAAAACATGTGGCTGTGCATATTATTTCAGACTACAAGCATGAATAATCTGTTGGGTTGCTTAATACTTGCCCTGTGATTTAAAATGAGACTTCAAAACTACGCACACAATCCTGAACTTGTTTTAAAGCAGCTATCAATGAAGGCACCTCCGGTGAATAAAGCAGCATATTTTGGTACATCATTATCAGAAGGAGGGATCTGATATATTTCATGGGGAAATATCATCTGAAGAATAGGCTAAATAAAATTAATGACAAGTGAAGCAGGTCAGACCTAAAATAAAACCATAATGTAATCAATTTAAGGAAACAAGAGAGCTTTGAATTCTCCTGAAACATCTATGTCAAGAACAGATGCCAATAAAGTCATTTACCAACAAACCAGGGAGAAAAATATCCCTTCTTTATTATTTCTAATTGGTGCACTGAAAGGGTGACATGGCTGCATCATTACAGTCAAACCTCACATAACGAGCATTTCACTTAGCGAAAAACTCGCATAACGAGCAAGATTTTTTTGCTAAGCAGTCCAACTCGCATAATGAATTTTTTGCTATGCGAGTCGGACTTTTCCCTTTGGAAAAACTCGCATAATGAGCGTTTCTATAGTGAAAACTTGCATAGCCAAAAGTTTTCACTTTGTGAGTTTTCCCCCTTGAAATGCTCATTATGCGAGTTTTTCCATAGGGAAAAGTCCAACTCGCATTGCAAAAAATTCATTATGAGAGTCTGACTCACATAGCGAAAAACTCGCATAGCAAGCAGCCTCGCAGAACGAATCAAATTCGTTATGAGAGGTATGACTGTATCAGTTTCTCACTTACAGTGAATGTTCCTATCTGCAAATCAGAAGAGGACAACAACAACAACAAAAGAGAATGTCAAGAGATCTATTTCAGAAACTCTAAGCACTGAAAGTGAAATTTAAACTAAGATTAGGAATGCTGAAAGATCTATAGCAGAATATATTGTCTCATTAAAGAAAGATATGGAGTTCATGCTGGATCCAGAAGAAAAAGAGCCACTAGATATCATTGCAAATATAGCAGCATACTAAAGAATTTCAGAAGGAAATCAGCCTATATATTAGAGTAAATCCTGTAGTAGTGTGGATCATGAAAAGCTATGGATCATTCTAAAATATATTGTTGTGCTACAACAGTTGATTGTCTTAATATACAACTTACTCTTGACAAGAGGTACTGTTAGGACATAATATGGAGAAACAGTAACCACTGACAAAGGTAATCAGACAAGGGTGTATTTTGTTTGCTTATCTCTTCAATATATATAGCGGGTTGTATCACACAGATAGCTGGGTTAGATGCAGAAGAAAGAAGAGATAAAATTAGGGGAAGAATAATCAATAATCTAAGATATGCAGATAACACAATATTCTTGGTAGAAAATAGCAAATACTACAGAAAAAGAGTAAAGAAGAAGGGCCTTCTTCTTCCATGTCTAGGACAGATGTGGAAATAGCAAAAGAAGGCACCTTTCGGTGAGTTCATTCTGCAGTTCCTTTCGCCTCCTCAACGATTGTTGTATTTTTGAACCACAATCAGGCGAACCCTGGTAATGGCAATCTTGTGTTGTCCGCTAATCTTTCTCAAGAAGAAGGTGCAAAACCAAGATTTTACTGGAACATTAAGATGTTTAAAATGATGATTTCAGAAAAATTATATAACATTAATACAGAGCACATAATGCACAATGCAGGGTTGGAGGAATCACAATTTGGGATCAAAATTGCTGGGAGAAACATCAACAATTTGAGATATGCAGATGATACCACCCTAATCGCAGAAAGTGAAGAGGACTTAAAAAACCTCCTGATTAGGTTGAAAGAAGAGAATGCAAAAGCTGGCTTGAGACTCAACATCAAGAAAAGCAAGATCATGGCAACAGGCCCTATCAGTCCCTGGAAAATAGATAGGGAAGAAGTAGAAGCAGTGACAGATTTTACTTTCTTAGGATCAAAGCTCACTGCAGATGCTGATTGCAGCCATGAAATAAAAAGGCAACTGATTCTTGGGAGGCAAGCGATGAGAAACCTGGGGAACATAGTGAAAAGTAGAGACATCACATTGCAAACAAAAATTCGCATAGTCAAAACAATGGTATTCCCGATGTTAATGTATGGTTGTGAGACCTGGACCATTAGGAAAGCTGAGCGCAGAAGAATAGATGCCTTTGAAATGTGGTGTTGGAGGAGAGTTTTGAGAGTACCCTGGACAGCGAGGAGAACAAATAGGTCAATCTTAGAAGAAATCACCGTGGGCTGCATTAATTATATGCAGGGGGCCAATTAGGCCCATGGGCCAGAGTTTGGGCACCCCTGATTTAAAGCCAAAGTGTCAGAATTGTCTGCATATGCAGAATTTTCTGTAGCCATGCAGCAGACATGACTAGATGTTGGAGTGCTCAGAGTGGTTTCCTTTCCTGCTCAAGCGGTACCTATTTATCTACTGCAATTTTTTACTTTTGAACTGCTAGGTTGGCAGGAGCTAGGACAGACAATGGGCACTCACTCTATCACATAGCCCTTGGGTCTCAAACTGCCGACCTGTTGATCTTCTGGTCTTCAAGCTCAACATCTTAACCACTAAGCCATTGTGACCCTGTGTAACAACAGCAACAATAAAATGTCTCTCTTTTTACTCCATACTCCACCCCAAGCAGAGGAGTAATACTGTAACATGTCCTCTTAGGGAAATGTTATGTCCCCCTATGTCCTCTTAGGGAAATGTTAAAAGGAAGAGCACTTGGAGTAACGACCCTGGAAATAACTTTTATGTGGAAGTAGAGTGAGTTTTATTTGTCTCGGAAACTCGGAACAAATTCCCAATATCAAAATACTTTAATTCAAACTCTCCACCTACCCTAACACACATAATTGGGGAAGGGGGGGCTAGCAGGCTTTCTTTAGCACATTGGAAGAAATGCAGGATAAAAATGTAATAAATAAGATATACAATAGTATTACAGGCAGTGGTGGGTTGTCAAAATTCCCCCCACCGTGATGTCATGGACATCATGGGCGTA
The DNA here is from genome assembly GCA_030440675.1 of Furcifer pardalis. Taxonomy (NCBI): domain Eukaryota; kingdom Metazoa; phylum Chordata; class Lepidosauria; order Squamata; family Chamaeleonidae; genus Furcifer; species Furcifer pardalis. Next base: position 109,967,702 of record CP126891.1, on the reverse strand, counting down.
GCCGACGTCATGACGTAATGACATCATGACGTCGTGGGTGGAGGAAAAAAATTAAGAAAAATGTCTATACATGCGTCAAACCTCTGTTTGATGCATGCACAGTTCTTTTTTTTTAGTGTGCATTTTGGCTGCCCAGAAATACATTTTTGGAGGAGGCCGGAGAGGCAACTGAACCGGTCGCCCAGGGGTTGACCACCACCCCCGGTGACCCCTCCTGATGGGGTGCTACCAGTTCGGGCGAACCAGTCCAAACCAGTAACATCCCATCACTGATTACAGGTTACAATTATTCACCACTATATGAACAGGCTTGTATATACAGCTCCATGTACTCTACTCCCTGCTTCTTTGCATAGATAAATGGAAAAAATCAGAAGCTTCCACTTTCAGTATCTAAAAATATATTTTAATCCTGTTTTGTTCTAACAAACCACAATTTAAGCAAAAAAATGGTACCTCAATTTCAGTGTAACATGAAACCAGGGGGGGGGGGTTTAACAGTAAAAAGTTACCTATAACTCATGCCTATAAGAGTTACAAAGAGGGAGGGGAGATGGATCACATATACATCTCGTTTACATAGCAAGAAAAATTATTCCAGTTATGTTTGAACCACACATCATGTATAATCCACAAACGATGAAAAGCAACAGAATTTCAGCCAGTCAGAATGCACACAAATAGATGTAAATAAAAGCACTACAAGCTGTTTCCCCTCTACAACTAGAGCTGATTAAATAAACGTGCTGATTATTGTGCTCTTTTTAGTAAGTGCATAAAAAGGGGGAGGGAATTTTAAGTAATCACAAACCCTGCCCCAAAAAATGACAGAATTTTGCTTCAATGGAAGATAACAATTGCTAAGTTACACTAGTATGCAAACTATGTAATTACATTTCTAATTATCTATTTTTACTGCCTGCCAAACATCTGTACACAATCACCTTTAGAAAGTGTTTAGTAATCTAACAGCTGCAAAAGTACTTTCAAATCCCAGTGCCTTCTGCATGCCTGCTATCACCTCTCAACTCACCACAATACAGAATTTGTTTTTCATGAGTTGTGAAATGCAACCTTAGGCTTAGATTTTACAGAGTGCCTTGCTTCAAAAACAGATTAACATCAACTTCCAAAAGCATGACAGTACCTGAGAGCATGGTTCTTTGTTAGCAATGCCCAATAAGGGTCCTTCATCGCTTACAGAATGATTTGTGTTTACACCCCATCAAACCGTTGTGCTTTAAAGGTCATAGCCTGAATGCACACACATACCGTAACTTTCTACAATTACTCCATACTCTATCTACAGCAGTAAAAATTAGAAATAAAGTTAAACCTTCATCAAACATCACATTTTCCTTTCAATACTCTCTTCTGCAGTTCCTTAGGTATATGTCTAACTGCTCAGACCTTGCAAGACAAAAAAAAAATCTTTCTCAATATTCAGGCTCAATTCAACAAAAATACAAGATTAACTATAGTTTAATTTTGGTGCAACACTTCTACAGTAAGATAATTACAACAAAAGGTGCAATAAAGAGGAAAATGTTATCAGCCTACACAACATGGGGAAGTCGTTTGCTACAAAATTTAAGGGGAAAGTATTTTAAAAAGAGAGACAAAATCAACAACCTAGTGAATGGGATAAATTTAGAATTATGGTGTAAGTGTAGATTTAATGGCTCAAATATCGTTGCGTTATTACATAGGCAAAAGGCAAATTGCATATCATTCACTTTTTTCCAGGCAGTCCTTGTGGCGCATTGGTTAAACTAATGTACTGCACTAAAAAATAACACCGTGACTCTCAGGGGCATTTGCATCCAGTAGCTTCATGAGTTTTCAAGGATCGCAGTGGAGAGTCCTTAATTTCTAGCCAGAAGTAAGTAAGTGTATGCCATTTGCATTCAGACTGTATAACTAATGGGCAAGATTTCAAACAAAATATTTTAAGTCGAAACATCAGAACAAGCAAAAAGAAAACGAAAAAAAGAAAATCATAAAAAATACTGCTCATCTACTCTTGTTGCATTCCAGACATGCATATCTTAAGAGGTCACCCAGATAGACATTAAGTCTGCTCTCTGGGGTGATCTGGATGCAGGATGGCCCCCATTTTTACAGTATGCACACGTTAGACACCAGATGTTTAATCCCTCCCCCAATGGATGCCTTTTCAGCTCTTGCGAAGAGGTCCAACTTTTTCAGTGTACAGTTGTACCTCGCTTAAAGAGCATAATGCGTTCCACAGGATTGCTCTTTAAGCGAGTTCGCTCTTTAAGCGAAACACCATTGTAAATGACCAATTGTGGGGGAGATTGTGAACCCCGATTTATTTGTTAAGTGAGTTCTTGGCTGGTTTTATTTGTGAAGCAAAGCGAACATTCAGAGAAAATTCTGCTCTTTAAGGAAGTTACTCTTTAAGCGAGGCACTCTTTATGCGAGGTTTGACTGTACTGTACTGCCATATATGCTGTTCCAGCTATGCTAGCCTTGCTGTTGTGAAAGCAGTTTCCAGTGATCAATTTCCAGCATAATGAAGCAGCTTACAAACCACTTCAGAATATCGGAAATTGGACACTTTTCTCTTCTGAGGGGCAGGGAAAATGAATGCTTGTTGTTTTCTGTTTTTGCTGTTATTTGATCACTTAGGTGACAGGAAAAATTATTTTTCTTTCTTTTTCTGTGTAGAACTGATCGAGAAACTGTCTGCAGCTGCAGTTTTGATCAGCGCTACACAGAAAAAGAATTTTTTTTTTACTATCATCTAAGTGATGCAGCATAACATTGATAAAATAGCAAGGAAAAAATAATTTCGCTTTCTCTGCCCCTCTGTGGAAGAGCAGGTGAAGTGTTCAGTTCTATCTGTATTGTGAAGCGCCTAGTCAGCCATTTCATGCTATGGGCAATTAAGTCACTTGTGCTTTTTGGATGGAGGAAGCAGGGTAATTGTCATTGAGGCATCTAGAATTCAGCCAGTGAAGAAAGGTCCTTAGGTGTAACACACTTTTTTTCCACTGGATCAGAACTGCTTCCCTTATTTTAACTGTCCAGTGAAGGCCCAGAAAACACACACACACACCCGAAAAATTCAGGAAAAAACCCAAATTTTGAAGGTCCACCCCCCTCTTTAAAAAATTGAGAAAAGGAAGAAAATCAATTATGGAATGTTTTATTTTAGCATGCTGAATAAAATATTTAAGACAAAGAATTCATATATTCTCCAAATCATTTCCAAAAACGATGTACAGTATAGCTCAGAAAATGAGTCTTATTAAATTTCATGCCTATTCATTGAATCTTTGTCCCTTCCACATACTTTCCCCCTCTCAATTCTTTTTATCTGAATGGGTGCTTTGTGTCTTTTTGATACTGTGGAGAGGAAATATAAATACTGTACTGTAATTTTCTTTGTTACGAATGTTAATGGTTTCTTCTGTTTTTTTTTTAAAAAAATGGTGTGTTGTTTTTTGCTTTTTCCACATATACTAGCAGTTAGGAGATTGGTGTTCCATTTGTCAAAATTAAAAATAAAAGCAAATTCTGTTCATAATAATTGTCTGATAATTTTATGCCAAATCAGATTGTATATGGTCCTATTTTATGCTCCTAAAGTAACAGGGTGATTTTTAATCTGTTAAAAATATATATATTAATGTTGCATTTTTCAATTTTTCTGAAAATTTCCATTCCCCCCCCCCAAAAAAATGGGACAAACTGCTTTTTGCCCATGCTTCAAAATCTCCAGAAATTTTACATCTCTACTCCAAAAGTCACACCAGAGCAGAAAGCAAGTGCTGAGGAGCATGGGTCATATTTTCCCTGATACTGATACTGATACTATTAATAGTCCACAAAGATGACAGGCAAGAGGGAGTCTTTCAATATTTACTACCATTCAAAAATTCCCTTCCCAAACTGATGTTGTTCCACACTTGTTCCTCACCTAAAATATGCTTGTTAATTCACTGTTGAAAGCTAGCTTTAATTTGTGTTTTTTAGTCCCCTCAGACCACCCCAACAAATATAACCATAAGATATACAGTAAAACCTCATATAACACTAAAACCTGGTTCCACAAGTCTTCGTGTTATATGATTTTTCGTGTTATCTGATCCTCTATGGGATCCATAGAGATACATTGTAACCACACAGGCTTTCGCGGTTGTTATCTGAAGCATCCCATAGGATCTTAATGTTATCTGATACAATTCTTCCCCCCAGATTCCTTGATGTTATGCGATTTTCGTGTTATTCGATACTAATGTTATATGAGGTATTACTGTACACCCTTATGGGATTTTGGTAATATTCTCCTTGCATAATATACAGTTCCACTCAAAAAGAAAAGAACATAAACTGAATATAGCACGGATTTTCTGATTTCTGAAAACTGGTCTGTAATCTTCAGTGAATTCCCTTTCTCCAGTGTTACAGTGCTTGGATAAGAGACTAGATAAATAGTTGTAGCAGCTGACACAACGTATCTTGTGAAATATGTGATGTCAGACACCCCAGTCATTGTTAGAAAAAAGACAATTGCATTTTGTTGGATTCCTAAGAATCTACAGAAAAAGGAACAGTGGTTGATATGATGTACCAGGCTAATAAGCTGGTCTTTGTAATAGAAACATGGAGCTCAGAACGCGGGGCTTTTGCAAGCTAAAGGAACAGTGATAACAAGGACAAAAATAAAGGATGCCCACTAAAAAATTAACTCTAGCCTGGAATTACACTTCTATGAACACCAAGAATAGAAGCAGATCGGTGGAAAGAGCCATGAATCTAGTGTGGAATAGCAGATCCAATCACTCATTCATAAAAATCCAAGCGCGTATTAAGAAACAATAAAGCAAAGGGGCAGTATCACTTACAAGTCTTGCAGCAAACGGGGAAAAAAAGAGAAGGGAAAAAGGAGAGCTTGCCTTCTTTAAATCAATTACAAAGCCCAACAAAAATGTCCAGAAATATAAAGAAGTAAATGCTTGCCTGAATAAAAATGCCACATTATAACATTAGCTCAAGACACTCTAAACTGTTCTTTCTGAAAGGGTGGGAAATAACATTCCCCACAAACATTAGAAATTCACTGCCTAGCAGGATAGGAAAAGAGCCCTGCGATCAGTTGAAAATAAACCTGCAAACCCTAGGCTCTAATTTTCATATGGCAACTGTGTAATATTTTGCAAAGTAAAATTGACTGAGATGGAAACTATTTTGCATGGTAGAATGGCGATGGCTAACAAATGAGAGTTTTTTGGGCTGAATGTTAGTCCCCTGCCTCATCTGCCACCCCTAATGACAGCAGCCACCTGCTGTTTTATTGTCACAGCTGGAGCCAGTTCACACTTCTTGGTGCTGAGCTCTGCCCACAAGCGCCAAGCTCTCTCTTCGCCTCATTACTTTGATGAACTTTTTATGGTCAGCACCCATGAAGACCTCATCTACGTCTATGCAACCTAGACTGACTTCAGGGAGTACTTCTAGCGAACACAAGATGATAACACAGTGACACGGAGCCTGAGACTGTCTGTCACTTGACTGGAGAAGCAAGTACTGTATGCACTCTCTTTCACTCTCTGCACAGGTCCTCAATAGGTAAAATACGATGAAATCCTCAAACCTAATATAAACAGTTCTGCCTCTCCCTTCTAAATGGTCATCTCTGTAAATATGACATTTTCAAAAGGCAAGGATTTTAATTTAAAAAACAACAACAAGCACTTGCTGTTTTCAAAAGGGGTAACGAATTCTGTCAGTGTAAACACTCGTTCTATTCCCTTTAGACAGAAGCGTAGCGTGCCTTGGCGGGGCCTCGTATAAAAATTTGTTTGGGGGCCCTTAGGAAGGGTAAGGATTTGTTTTGCTTACGCACGTTGGGGGCCCCCGTGACCCGGGGGCCCCGTATAATTGATACGGTGGTAGCTACGCCCCTGCCTTTAGACCAGTGGTGCCCAAACTAAGGCCTGGGGGCAGGGTTCGGCCCCCGACGCCAAATCATCCGGCCTGTGAAGACCTCGTCACTCCTAGAAGTGGAAGTAAAACACGCTCTTACGGGCACGTTTTACTTCCGCTTCCAGGAGCGACGAGGGCTTCACGGGCCAGATGATTTGGCATCGGGGGCCACACCCAGCCCCCAGGCCTTAGTGACTGGCTCCCTGAACCACATGATCAGCCCATGGTCCAAAAAGTTTGGGCAACCCTGCTTTAGACCCTTCCTTGTAATTTTAGGCATACCTATAATAATGTGGTTCAAAATGCACATTAAGACTGGCTACCTGTGTCTCATATCTTTTAAGGACACATTTTCTAATGAAACTTTCAACTACTAATGCAAATTCAGCATTCATTGTGTACCAGATGGCAAATATAGTTTGGAATAAATATATATATTAGACAATAAATATGCTACTATGCCATCGGGATTAAACAACAGCTCTTATGCAAATTATTGGCAACAGTATAGTACTAACTGAACAAAACCTTTCATAAATATTAATTGACATTTTATTCCAGCAAACTGGGGTTTACAATATTTAATCACTAATGTTTTCAATATGCATCATGAACATTTTCACTCAGGATGGATTTATCAGTAAGTTTGGTGCTTGATGTCTAGAGTTTAATCCAAGGTTTCTTTCTTGTGAGTAAAATAATCTTTCAGGTGTCAAAATAGCTTTACATTTGCCTGTATTTACATATCTCCATTAAGATTAATATATGAGCGATTAATAATAATTTCATTAACTTTCTGAAACCATCAAACAATATTTTGATTTTTGAATGCCTGAAGGCGATTATAAACCGAAAAACCAGAACATTTTCAGTATTCATTTTACAGCAATCCAGCTGATCAGACTTGACAAATTCATGCAATGCTGTAAGTCATTAAACCTCATGTGGAAATTCTGCTTTCAAATGCAACTGTCTTTTTTTTTTTTTTTTTGCATATGTATATAACATCTATTACTGTAACCATTCTTCTCCTCTCCTGACTGTATCCCTTTTAGTACGCTGTGTTTAATTTTAACAATCACTCCATGTATAGTCTCCCAAACAGAGATTCTTAGAAGTCTTGATTTTAAAAGGGCTCTTAACAGCCATAAAAACAGGAAGTAGTGTACCTTTAACTCAAGCTGATCAAGACTGAAGCTTAGAAAATGCTTTCTGTAACTTTCATCCTGATTAGGTTGAAAGAAGAAAGTGCAAAAGCTGGCTTGAGACTCAATATCAAGAAAACCAAGATCATGGCAACAGGCCCTAACAGTCCATGGAAAATAGATGGGAAAGAAGTAGAGGCAGTGACAGATTTTACTTTCCTAGGATCAAAGCTTACTGCAGATGGTGATTGCAGCCATGAAATAAAAAGGCGACTGATTCTTGGGAGGCAAGCGATGAGAAACCTGGGGAGCATAGTGAAAAGTAGAGACATTAAATTGCAAACAAAGATTCGCATAGTCAGGGCAATGGTATTCCCTGTGGCAATGTATGGTTGTGAGAGCTGGACCATTAGGAAAGCAGAGCGCAGAAAAACAGACGCCTTTGAGATATGGTGTTGGAGGAGAGTTTTGAGAGTCTCCTGGACAGCGAGGAGAACAAATAGGTCAATCTTAGAAGAAATCAACCCTGACTCCTCCTTAGAAGGTCAAATAATAAAGATGAAGCTAAAGGACTTTGGACATCAAATTCACTTGAGATTCACTTGAGAAAGCCTTGATGCTTGGAAGGGTAGAGGGCAAAAGAAGAAGGGGATGGCCCAAGATGAGATTGTAGAGAAAATGGGCACAGAGCTGAGCGAGTTGAGGGGGATGGTGGAGGACAGGAGTGCCTGGAGGACAGTGGTCCATGGGGTCGCAGAGGGTCGGAATCGACTGTGCGACTGAACAACAACAACAACTTTCATCCAAATCCAGTATAAAACTTGACATTTTTCAGTTCAAAATCCCCTGCCTCTTGTTTTCTTTCCGCCCCACTATTGTTGTTATTCTGTCTCACAACTGACTTAAGATATTTGTACAACTCTTTTTTCACCTATGTGAGTTTCCAAAGCATGAAAAAATAAAACACAACCTGCATTAGCCCCACCACCACCACCACCACCACCACCGGCAACCTGGAAACATTTCTCAAACCAATAGGATTCTCCATCTCTACTAACCACCCCATAAAAGCTATCAGAAAGATCTGGCGACAGGAAACAATTACGGAATAAAGAGTTGATTTTGTGATAATTGTCTTTTCGCCTTTTCCTCTCAACAATGACTACGGGAAACAAGAGTACAACACTCCTGATTCTCGCCCCAGATGTTCCAGCAGAGGGCAGGTCCCACAGCCAAAGATAATCTGCAGCAGAATAATAATAAATCATGCCCTCCCTTCCTAGATCGAAAAACATGGCATCCAACATCATTTAAGAGTTGTCTGGGAAATCTCACAAGGACCCCTCCTGCAGAGTAAAAATACAGTAAGGACAAATTAAATAATGAAAAACGTGATTTCATAATACAGTACTTCAAATCATATGCTACTTATGGCTACTTTATTCTGCCAAAGGAAAGGAGACGTTGTTAAATGTGATAGGCCCAGGGGACCCAGCACTCCCTGGATATGATTGCCAGGAAAACCTGGCAAGAAAAAGAAGTCTTTTAAAAGCTAGCCTTTCTAGGAAACTCACTGTCTTTGGCCACTGGCCTAAGTTAATAAATATCTCTTATTCTTTGGGAAAAAACACTGCTGGATACAAACTTTGAGAAGAAAAAATCAACATGTGTTTTTATCACCAGCCTGAAATGAATGTTGTCATCCTTAAATGTGGAAATAAACTGAGCCAGTAGTCAGAATGGCCAATCCAGATAAACATCAAGACAGCTAGATAACAGAGAGGTGAATGAGAATTTTGAGATGACCTGGAAATGAAAAGATAAAAGTATCTTTCTTCTATCTGAATTCTCCATTTATACATCCTCCATATAACAAATAACCCTCTCTAATTGAAGAACTACGTATAAGATCAAGCGACAACGTTGATTGAGTTTGCAAGGCATTAGTTGGCCGGGCATGTGTGCTGCTTCAAAGATGGCAGGTGGATGAAAACTCTCTTCAAACCACCACATCAACCTGAAACATGGATAAACCAAGTAACCAAGAAATTGAAATATATATGTGGATGTGCTCTGGCCTCCCTTGTCCATTATCACTGAGGGAGTCTTGATGCATGTTTTGTTCAATCCACCACTGGTATAACTTGAATTTAATTTAGCCCGTCACAAGTGTGATTTACAAGGAGAGGAGAGGTTTTGACAGTTACCTCACTGCTTGAATGCCCCAAAAGTCCCTCAGAGTCCTTCAGTGACACAACACATGTTGGTTGCAGTGTGGGCTTTGAGGGGGGCATCTCCCTGCATTACCTTCCTCATCCAGTCTTCCAGCAGTTCATTCCAGTTCACGAACTCCCCAAACTACTATACGGCATCACTCCTGCCATTCTCGCTCCCCCAATGTGGGGGCTTGTGGGGTACGTTGGCATGAGCCTGACATTCAACCTCTGGCATCTGCGCTATCTCATCTATCTAGCAACTTTCTTTAAAGCTGAAGATCCAGCTCACAATTAGGTGCAAGTCTTCCTTGTCGGTGCCCCAGTGTTCTTCCCTTTCCTTCTGCTCCTTCCCCTTTTATATCATGCTCTCCTTCCTGCTTCCAATCACAACCATTCTATCTCTTCCTGGACTTCCTTTAACCCTTTCCACTCTGCTCCACAACCATCACTCTTACTACTCCCTCCTCTTCCCATTCTTCCTCTGCCACCACAAACCCCACCACAACTTCTCTGAATCCTTGTGACCCCCCAATCCACAGAAGACCTAGAGGTCTCAAAGTCAAGATCCTTGTTTGCAGTGGGCAACAATCTGTCTCCTCTGAGGTCACTTCCTCAATGGGACATATTTACATATTGATGGGAGTTAAGTGTCCTTTTTTAAACTGGTAACTTTTATTCTCAGGATATAAAAATATTTATTTCACAAAAAGGCAGAAGGATACTAAATTTATGGATTACTTTGGCACTTTCTTAATTATTCATCATACGCATACATCCAAATACACATAAGTAAACAAAAACAAGAATAACATGAAATGTTGGTATATTGTATATCATACTAAGACTCTCACAGAATTCTGTGTGAAATAAAATGTCTGGTCAAGTCAGGAGGAGTGCAAAATTTATTTCACAGCATTTCAGAATACAAAGAGTTATTGCCACTGAAGCTACCTGCATGAATACCAATTAGAAAACTTCAAAGATCTTAAAAATACTAACAACTCATTAGGAATTTACCACCACCCATGCTAAAAATGCACATTATACTTCAAGGAATGTGTTTAAACAGCTTTTTCTTAATTTGCACATAAACTTAAGCCATAAGAAAATAACACGAGATGAATACTATTGTTTTTAGTAAAACAGAATATTATTGTTTCTGTTGTAACTAAAATGCTTTGCAAGATGCCAAATATCATTTTGGTGAAAATTTAAAAATCTATACTTAGTAAGAACAAATTATATGTAAATACATTTTTTGTAAATAGGAATTCAAACTGTCTTGATGTTTGCTGATGAAAAGTGCTGCTAACAATGATGTGTCCTACATAAACCTTTCAATATTTCAATATCTAAAGAATGGCATGATCACAGAGATCTCTCTCTCCACAATGAACTGCAGACTTGTTCTACAATGGACAATAGTTTCGAGTCTCATTGGTTCAAAAACAAACTGGCAAAAAATAATGAGAGCATAAAAAGGAGAAAAAGAGAAAGTGGAAATACTATGTAATTTTATTTATCTCCTATATTTATATACAACCAAATAAGGTCCAGGGTCTTTTAAAATGCTGGCAGAACCTAGAGTAGAATCTAGTGTCCCCCCCTCTCCGTGGCACCACTTCCAGGACATTGTTCAGTTTCTGAGGAGCCATATTTTTCTTGAGAACACAGAAGACAGAATGGAAAATTCACCCATGCAAGAGGGAAGAGTAACTTGCAGGTATATATCTGTTAGTCAGTAGTGAAGAATTCGTTCATTCCCCGTATTAAAGGTTCTCAAAAGTTACTTCCCTTCACTATTCTTTAATTTTTCATATGAACATTAGGGGTGGTTCAGGGGGGGGGGATAAAAATTCCCCATGGCCGTGCCCATTTCCCTCCCTGCGCCCTCATAGATGTGTGACTGTGCATCACACCACATGCACTCAGGCATCCCTGGATGTTGGTAGGCACCAAACCACTTTGCACATCACCTTCTGGGATTTCCCCAGGCTGGCCACCCACCCCTTTCACCCTGCCAACCACCGGGCGGAATAAAGAGGAGACCGCCACTCAGCACACACCAGCCCAGTCCCCCTTAAGAGAGCGCCACTCCTGCCCGTCAGTCCCCTCAGCATGTCACGCAGTGCACCTTCCCTGTCAAAGAAGTACAAATACACACTGCATATCCAGGTGCCACCCAGGTTCCCGCCGCACTCAAGATGCCCCTTCTTCCATTGGCCCCACTCAGGCTTGAGCCTAACCTGGCAGGTGCCACTCGTGGATGTTTCTCCAGAGTAAATCCCAGGCTTTGACTGTGGAGTCCTGGAGCTGTTCACTTTAGAAATGCTGGAGCTGGGGCTTGGCCACCCCCCGCTGCATGCAGCTCATCCTCTCACCTCCCCTGGTGGGCCATGGGGGGGTTCCACTGTGCTCGCTGCCCATAGCTCCTGCCAATGCTTTAGTGGCTCTAGTGGCGGGTGGGTGAGGGAGGGGCACGTGACAAGCCCCACTGCCACAGCTCTGAGGGCTTCTGATCTGGGTTGCCTGAGACAGGGGCAGTCCAAGTCCGGGAGTCCAGCAGGTGAGGGAGGCTCGGGGCTCCCTCACCTGCTTTGCTTCCCTCCGCCCACCACCCAGAGGAGTGAACTAAGTGGCCTCTGTGAAAACACCCTAAAAAAGGATTGGGGTGTGTGTGTGTGTTGCCCTTTGATGACGCCTTACCCCGCTTTGCCCTCCTGTGTCCCCCCCCGCCCCTCGGTGTGTCAATGGGGCAATCAACGGGCAGGTGGGGAGGGATGCCCAGTTGCCAGGATCTTTGCCAGGTAAAGGTCGCCCTTGCTCAAAAGTCAGTCGTATCCAACTCTAGGGTTTGGTGCTCATCTCCATTTATTGCCAAAGAGCCAGAGCTGCCTGCATCTGCAGACATTTTAATGGTCATGTGGCAGGCATGACTAGATCACCCACCCAGTCACATGACCACACCCACAAAGTAGCCCATGACCACAGTGTGGTAGAAAAAAAAAAATTCAGCCCACCACTGATGAATGTCACTAACTACTTTTGATGGTGAAGTGAATAAATGTTCTTTTTTCCAGCATCATTAAAAAAATTATTGGGTTTAATGAGCAAGAAACTGCAGTACTAAATGTATGACTCAAATACTATCTCTGCACAGCATTTCTACCATTCATTTAGGCCAGTGATTCCCAATGTTTTCCTGCCATAGGCCAGTTCCTGCCACCGTGCTCAGCTGTGGGGGCCGGAGGCATGGTTGCGCCCACTACTTGCATTTTCATCACCATCAACAACATTGGCTGTGGGAATTGCTCCATTTTAGTGGGTTCTTGGACAGGCTCGTCTGCTTTCCAGGGTGGTGGGAGGCTTTTCAGAGCATGTTCACTCTGGTATGGGATTTTTCCATTGCTTCTTGGCTGCTCTTTGGCACCTTGATTTAGGCTAAGGCCTGTAATTCTGTTTTTTACTGGTCTAATAAAAGTGTTACCCATTCTTTAATGCCTTTCCTGTTTCTCCCAATTCTTCCTTTCCTCAGGGTATCAGCTACTTAAAATTCCACAAACCTTCTAAAGGTAAAATGAAACGTGATCTTCTGGAAGCCCTGCAAGATGTGCAAGATCACAAATGGGAGTTGTAATCTAAAGAGGTAAGCTTTGCATAATGATGTGTCAATTTCTCAGCGGAAGGAAGGAAGGAAGGAAGGAAGGAAGGACGGACGGACGGACGGACGGACGGACGGACGGACGGACGGACGGACGGACGGACGGACGGACGGACGGACGGACGGACGGACGGACGGACGGACGGACGGACGGACGGACGGACGGACGGACTGACTGACTGACTGACTGACTGACTGACTGACTGACTGACTGACTGAGATTACTGGAGTGCGTGTGGTTTATGGAGTTGAGTGCCCTGCTGCCTCTGCAGCCAGGAGCAAGCTGCACAAACATAGCACAACCAGAAAGAGGAACAGATAAACCATTTTAGAATACTTTAGACCAGGCATGCTCAAGCTATGGCCCACAGGCTGCATACGTCCCCCAAAGCCATTCCATCAGTCCCACAACACCCTCGCCAAACCAGGAAGTGAATACAGATGCTTCTGCACATGTGTGTGTACATCTGTATTTACTTCCTGGTTCGGCATGGACGTCCTCACACATGCACAGAAGTTCCGTATTCACTTCCTGTTTTAGTATGGATGTGCTTGTGCATGCGCAGAAGCGTCTGCATCAAACCAGGGAATAAATATGGCCACGTTCATGCATGCACAGAAGCATCCTCGCTGAACCAGGAAGTGAATATGGATACACAAACACACCCTGTTCCAGGGGCGTGATCTAATCAATTCAGCTGTTCTGAAGGCATGGTCAGTCCCCTGGCTCAAAAAAATTGGGCACACCTGCTTTAGACCTAGAAAATTCTGGCAGGATCACTATGAGCTGAAGTCAGTGTGACAGCACATAATTATTACTAAATCATATTTTACTTTGTGTCATTGCTGTGTCGAGTGACTCTCTGTTTAACTTACTTTACAGGTTTACTGGGAGGACACTGAATGGAGAGTTGTACTGTACAACACTCTCCTAAACTCTGTGGAACAAGAATAAACGAAACCTTGCCTCCTCAAGGCACTCCTGGCTTGCTTCTGTGAAAAGGACTGGCTAATTGTTCAAAAGGAGGGAAGGAGAAATATTTTGAAATCAGCAGCTTGAGCCTTTTTTCCAGACACAGAAGCATATGCAGTATTTCAGAAAGGTGAGAATAGCAATAAAAAGTACACAATGGAAAACACTGAAGCATTAACCATAAACAAATATATAATCACCTGTGGCAATGACCACCAACAAATTCATATTTCATATTTACAGATAACAAATATTTATGATTTCCCAATACATATGTACATATGGATATATCATTATATATTGATTAGTTTAGCTTTTAGCATAACATTAATGTATTGAATCAGTCTTATGAGTGAATTTATTTTCCCCAGCAGTGCTAAAGATATGCAAAATTTTCAATTTTTTTAGAGTTGCCTAGCAAATGATTAACACCACCTCTGCTCATTATCTTGCTTAACAAAACTTCTCTAAAAACAAATAAATCAAAAATGCCTCCAATGTTCCTGAACAAATAAATTACAGACCTGTTTCATGGCAGCAATGGTATTTTAAAAAGCTTGTGCAAGCTCGTTGTACAATTTTATTACAAAACTGCAATTTATAACAAAATTGTCTGCTTATTCATTTTTTCTTCAACACATTTTCATAGTTGGAGTAGCTATGAAAGCTCTAAAAAGCAACCTATAAACAGATGCAAACTTTCTGTCCCAATACACTGCAATAAAAATGGTTTGCTGAGTCCATGCTTATCTCCTTCATGTTCCCATGTCAAAATTCTAACAGAACATAGAAGATGAAGACTTTCAATAAGATCAATAGTTGGCTTGAAACTCGATTATAAAACATTTTTCCAATGATTTAAAATAATTTACAAGGAGAAGGTGCTTTGTATTTCCTGTCACGATATGTTAACTTGTTAACTAAACAAAATGGATATCCCATTGATTTCAAAAGAGCAACCACATGCTACTGTAATGGGTCAGATTTAATTTTAAGTCAGCATGTTTAAATAACGGAGGGACAAAGCTAAAAGTACACTATTGCTCTCGTCTCTCCTTTAAAATTTAGGGGTTCAAATATTTTACAATAGTGGTACAAAAAAAAACTCCAAGAGATTTGCTAGACGCAGCTTTTATATTAGGTGAACTAGAAAATCTAGCACCGTGTGATGCCTTGAAATGTGACATGAACCCAGGTTCAAATAACCACACTGCTACAAAATGCATTAAGAGATCCTGGATAAACTAATTTCTCATTGATTAATAACCAACACTGTAGCACAGGGGCTCCCAACCTATGGCCCATGGGCCTGATCTGGCCCAGAGCGCATTAATACGGTCCACAGTGGCCACCTAGGCACCACCAGAAGCTACCACCACCACCAGAAGTCCCAAAACATCACTTTCCACAGCAGCAGCGGCAAGCACGCCTTTTTTTGGCTGCTTGTACAGCCTCTGCCACTTCCCACAGTGGCAGGAGGGTTTTCAGAGCATTTTCACTCTTCTTGGGGGGAATTTTTTGCCACATTTCCACTGTGTTTTGTCAGCTAATAAGCAGTGGGTTGGGACTTCCGGTGCTGGGCGGAGCTTCTGGCAGTGCCTGGGTTTCCACCGTGGAACCAGGAAGTCCCAAACCGCTGTGTATTAGCTGCCAAAACAAAAATGTGGCAGAAAATTTCCAAAATGTAGCAAAAATGCTCTGAAAACACTCCCACTGGCTGTGCAAGCAGATGAAAAACAGCGCAATTGCCGCTGCTACTGCCAACGTAAGCACTGCCCTGAACAGCTGAGTGTCGGGTGAAGGAACAGCCCCTGGCAGGAAAACAGTGGGAACTCCTGCTGTAGCAGACGTGGTTAATAAAAAGACGGTACCAGATCCACTTGTCGGTTTCAAAGTGATTTGTGGTAGATTGCTAAGGTTTTTTGATTCTCAAACTTTGAAACTTTAACAATAGAACACCTTTCTCCTGCCCATTAGGCTGCTGAAAAAAAGGACATCTAAGGAGTGAGAGAACATATATAGATTTTAATTTCAAAATACAGTGAATGACTGTGCTGAGATAGCTACAGTCTTCTGTTAAAAAGTCTTCCTTCCTAAACCACCATTTTCAACACAGATCCATCTGACAGACATTTGGAAAAGAAATGGATGGATGAGAATAGTAGATTTTATAGGTTTGGCGTTTGTTCTCCCATCCTTGATATCGCCATAAAGAATTAAATGACTTAGAAATAAAATTGAAGCAAAAGTGGAATACAACAATGAGAAAGAAATAAGGTAAAGAAAGCAGATAATCGGTACCAACAACAATATGAATTAATTTGAAGTTAATTATCATTACCCTAAATATTTATATCATCATACTAAATTTCACAACTCAATTTAAATATTTTTGTAACAGAGCATCGTTTCATAGAATAGATTTTAACAACTTACATCCTAATATTTGAAGAGAACACTTTATGACTGAATTATACATCAGGGCTAAAACAGTTTTAAAAATGAGAGCTGTTACATCAAATTGTATTATTAGTCTTATGGTAGGAGGTGAAGTGGAATAAGAATTCCTTTTTCAATGCAACAATAAAAACTCTCTGTGTGTCATCAAACTAACACATTTGGTGTTATACTGCTGTGCAATAAATAGCCCATTGTGCTTGGAAAACAAATGTACACAAGGAAGAATATTACCCTTAAAAAAGAAAAGTATGGAGAAGCAGTTTCTCTCAACAAATTTAACATGCACATCCCAATAAAATTAAACCACTATCCCTAGCCAATTCTCAACAGATTTTTCTTAACATTGAAACAAATAAGTACACACAAATTAACGTGACTAAAATATGCTTTCTGCTAACAGAGTAATATGGTAGCTATTCATCACCTGGAGTCATAAAACACTAGGTCCTGTCCTTAGCATATTCTAATGAAGCCTATCATGCAAATGAGAGTGACCTTTACTATGCATTCTGCAAGTTCACATTTATGCAAGGAGTATGTATAGTTTGCCAATACAAACTAGCCAAAGACTGCGTAATTACAGTAATCAATTAGTAGTTAGTGTCTCTCTGCTCATTTGCTGCTAATGTCAACGAAGCCATTTCACAGAGAACCATCCTGACAGCATCTTATTATTTTGTAGTGGTGATGATGGTAGTAGTTCTCCAGAAAGGAAAACATGACACAAACTATACGGTTTAGAGATAGAAGCTTACTGCCATTCTTCATGATTCAACAGGGAAATGTTTTGATTTCTCATAGGCTATCTCTTATAAAATTTAAATCTCCTTGAAGTGGCCTTCACGTTTTCTACTGGCAAAATTAAACATTAATATTGAAATATTGAAATGAAGGATACTCTCCCATGCAGTGGTTCAAAGTAAGTGTGGAAGACATGGTAGAACTTAGGTCCTCATTTCAACAGATGAGTAAGCAGGCCATAGCCTTTGCTCAGCAACAGTCTATTTTGTAGACAGTTATGGATAGGAAACATTACTGGAGGTGGTAATTAAAGTAAAAACTAATACTATCTCAGAGATGGGGGATTTCGGACTGAAATGCCATTTATCACAGCTTACCACTCTGTACCACTGAAATGAATTACCTTCTTTGCTCATATCTGTTTTATGATCCTATAGTTGGTAAGCTGAAATGAGAGACCACTTGCTGATTTTAATTTCATGAGCTACTATTTATAAGGCAAAATAAAGTAGTTGTTCCTATTTCCTTTTACATGTTATCTAAGATAAGATCAATGTAAAACTGTATTTGAGAGAAACAACTAGCATTATTTCTTAGGACATTTATAAACTGAATGATATTTTTGGAGTGGTAGGCTTGTTATTCTGTGGAGACATAAAATTAAAAACAGAAAATATATACTTTTTACTTTGGATTTCTTTTTGTTTGATATGGATAATACTTGTAATTAGAAGGCCATCAGAATTTTTTTTAATTTACAAGAGATTTTTGTAAATTAAAAAATTTACTTAGATCACAATACAAGTATATTATTTTAAAAATCAGTTGACATAATACTTTATATAATCAGACTATTTGATTCACAATACATTGTACACACACATATTTCTTCTTTTATTTTATTATTTAATTTCCATCCTGTCATTCTCTCCTTATGGAAACCCAGGACAGATTACAAAAGGTACTTAAAAACTACCTAATTATAAACATAAAACTTAAAATGTATAGTTTTATTTTTAAATGTAAAAACTACAAAATGTTTTTTTAATCCCATTAAGTTTCTTCATGACAACTGACTGCAAACTCCCCAGAGACCTCACTGAAGAGGTACAATTTCAATTCCTGGTGGAAGAAAGGGAGGAAGAAAAGACCAAATAAACTTCCCAAGGAAGAGAATTCCATAATCTAGGAGCAGCCACACATTAAAAGTAATTGTGAAAGTAGTGGGACAGAGATAACACACTCTTAATCTGGTGGGAATTTTCAGAAGAAAATACAATCTTTTAGTTAGCCTCAGCTAATAAGCTTTAAAAGTTATTACCAGCATTTTGATAAATGCCTCAAAAGTTAACTAGCAGCCAGTGATGCTAATTTAATTATGGTGCATGTATCATACAGTCCTGGAAACAAACTCCAATAAAACTTATCACAGTTTACTTGAACCTTGTGTCATTTGCCTGTCCATTTTCATCACATCTGACCCTATGGTGTTTTATATTATTTATATACCATCTTTCTTCTGTTCAACGCTTCTGGATTGGAAAGAAAAAAGATGATATATAAATAATATAAAACACAGTTGGGTCAGATGTGATAAAACTTTTAACTCAGCATACAAAATATGGTTGTAAAGTTCATAAAATAACTAGAACAGCAATTGTCAACCTTATGACACTGTCCCACCATCAATTGGTACTCTACCTCCTATTAAAGATTGTGGGCTAATTAGCTGAAATGCTCTCCATTCTACTTCAAAACTGAACATTCTGTGTTTAATTTCAGGGTAGGCACAGTTGCTTGAAAATTCAAAGGATTGGTCTCCCATAGGCCATCATTATTTTTAACATTTGCGCAAATGATTAACCGATTCCCATATACCAGGAGTTTCATCTAGGCCAGTGGTCAGCAAACTTGGCTCTCCAGCTGTTCTTGGACTTCAGTTCCCAGAAGGCTTGATCAGCAGGAGTGCTGACTTGGGCTTCTGGGAACTGAAGTCCAAGAACACCTGGAGAGCCAAGTTTGCAGACCCCTGATCTAGGCTGATGATCTTGTCATGAGAGTCCAAATCTTTTAAGTCCATCAAGCACCAGCTATTCTCTGCTTTAGAAGACCATTCATAGTATATAAATAATCAGCTGAAACGAAACCCTTTAAAAATACAGATTTGTTCTGTCCACTCAAAGTACAGAAAAGCAAAGAGTTAGGTGAGAAGTTAAGATTTTGGAACATTACCCAACCCCAAAGTATTTTGCTATCACTTTGGATCACACCCTGACCTACAGAAAACATTGTTTGAACACTAAACAGAAAGCTGCCACCAAAAATAATGTATAGAAACCAGCTAGGTCAAAGACTGAGGTATGTATGCACAAACAATAAGAACAATAGAAGGACAAGAAGAAGATAGACAACCTATCTTCCTCACACTGGGAGCACCACTGAAGAAATGCATTGATGTGACATTGATAAGTTACTAACTGCCTTAGAATTAATGTGATCTTTTATTTGCCCATTCTCAATTTCTGAAAAACTCTGTGGATGCTCTCGATAATGTAAACAGAAAAGCTCAGTACTTAGTATGGCTTTTTTTTTTGGGGGGGGGGGGAACCATATGGAATAAATTGAGCAGCACTTCTTCAAATGTGGTTCTTTCCTTTTAAATTTGCACAGTCCTGGAAAGTAGGTACAGTATATAAAAACCCACTAAATAAGGTCTCTATGTTCAGTTGTGGCACAATTCTGGTTTATCAGAGTTAGGGAAGAAATAAGTGGATGGGTATTGCATTCCCAGTGTCATTGAGGTGGTCCCTATTCGTGACTTCCAAACCAGCAAGACTTTTCTTAAAAACTTGTGGGAAGGGAACTCTACAGCTCGAACAGAATGATGCCAAGAGAAAACAATCTAGATTTGCAAAGAACATCTTGTACTTTCTGAATTTAAAAAGCACATCTAAATTGTCTCTTTCAAAAAAGGGGGGCTTTTAAAACAACAGAAAAACATATATTCTTTCCAGGAAAATCACCATTATGTGGTTGGAAATGCAAACCATCAAATCAACAGCCACTGACAGTTTAATGCTGCGTGATGTTTTAGATCCATCCACCCAGTGGCGTAGCGTGGGGGGGCGGGGGGGGCGGATGCCCCGGGCAGCGCCTTTCAGGGGGCGGCAAAATGTCCCCTCCCCACCCTTTTGCTGGCGAGCGCCCCACGTGCGCTTCGCCGCTTGCCACACACCTCCGTCCGCTCGCACCTCCATCCGCTCGCTCGCCCGGCTGGCCGTCGGGGGCTCTCCACCGCCTGTTGCCCCTGGCAGCGGCTTTCAGGGGGAGGCAAAATGTCCCCTCCCCACCCTTTTGCTGGCGAGGAGGAGAAAAAGGGGTTTTTTTTAGGCGGACAATTCAAGGAGGCTCCTTGAATTGTCCGCCTAAAAAAAACCCCTTTTTCTCCTCCTCGCCAGCAAAAGGGGGGGGAGGGAAGGAGGGGCACGCCCGGTCGCCCGCCCAGCTGGCCGTCGGGGGCTCTCCTGGCGGGCGGCCCGCGTGCGCGCGGACGCTGCTCGCCTCCGCCCGCCCAGCCACCCACTCAACTTGCCGTGAGACGGGGCGCTCGTCGGGGGGGGGGTGGCGCCGTGGCGGGGAGCCCCTGGGGGCTGGCTGGGCAGGAGGAGGTGGGCAGCGTGCGCGCGCACGCGGGCCGCCCGCCAGGAGAGCCCCCGACCGACAGCCAGCCCGGCGGGCGGGCCCCTCCTTGAATTGTCCGCCTAAAAAAAAACACTTTTTCTCCTCCTCGCCAGCAAAAGGGTGGGGAGGGGACATTTTGCCGCCCCCTGAAAGCCGCTGCCAGGGGCAACAGGCGGCGGAGAGCCCCCGATGGCCAGCCGGCCGGGCGAGCGGACGGAGGTGCGAGCGGACGGAGGTGTGTGGCGCGCGCGCGCGCGCGCGCCCCGCTAGTCAGCAGGGGGCTGGCTTCTACCTGGGTCGGGGGGAGGGGGCGGCGGCAGCGGCGAGCTGGGGGGGGGGGGCGGCGAGTTTGTTCTTCGCCCCAGGCGGCTGAAGACTGCGCGACGCCACTGCATCCACCTTAGCCAGTACAGCAAAAAAGACAGAGATTGTGAAGATCGTAAACTGACCTGTTCACAAGATACCAGGTTGGAAAAGGCTGCAGTAATGAATAATGCTTTTAAATTGAATAATCACATGCAACATGTGTGTTGCCAATAAGATATTAATTACTCTGTACACAAATGCTGAAGAAGAGCCAAAAAACCCACAAATATATTACAATCATTTTTCATCTTTCTGCAGTAACAGACATCCTTGAATAGGTGCCTGCTTTAGAATGTCATCAACTGATATTTGAAATAATAATAATAATTTTGCAGCATGTCTTTTTTGAACCAAAATGTCATTTTAAGTGTTGTAAGATGTATGTACCTTTTGTCCATTAACTGCTGTATGTTTAGAGTTTGAAGAGACATGATGGTTGTTTTTTATTATTCCCCCCCATCCCTGCTATTCCAAGTAGCAAATCTAAATTTATGGTTTTGTAGATTCAACATTACAGTACTTCTATAATACAGTCAAACCTTGCATAAAGAGCGCCTAACTTAAAGAGTAACTCACTTAAAGAGCAGAATTTTCTCTGAATGGTCGCTTCGCTTAACAAATAAAACCAACCAAAAACTCGCTTAACAAATAAATCAGGGTTCGCAATCCCCCCACCCACCCAGAAGTCACAAATGGTCACTTGCAGTGGTGTTTCGCTTAAAGAGCAATCCTGTGTAACACAAGCGAGCCCTGGACAGCGAGGAGAACAAATAGGTCAATCTTAGAAGAAATCAACCCTGACTGCTCCTTGGAAGGTCAAATAATAAAGATGAAGCTAAAGTACTTTGGACATCAAATGAGAAGAGAGGATTCACTTGAGAAAGCCTTGATGCTTGGAAGGGTAGAGGGCAAAAGAAGGGACAGCCCAAGATGAGATGGCTGGATGGTATTGTAGAGATAATGGGCACAGAGCAGAGCGAGTTGAGGGGGATGGTGGAGGACAGGAGTGCCTGGAGGACAGTGGTCCATGGGGTCGCAGAGGGTCGGAATCGACTGTGCGACTGAACAACAACAACAACAAAACCACTGTACTTACAAATAAAGCTACAAAGGTACAGTCTGCCCTCTTTATGACAAAGGGGTTCATTGCAAACAGAAGACATTGGCAGTGATGATGAAGATGATGATGATTTTTACACAACTGGGGTTTCCCTACTTTTCCTAAAGTCAACTCTATAGAGACTTCTTTTTTGATGATTTTTAAAAAAAATCACAATATGAATGATGAAACATGATGAGATATTGTGAAAGCTGAGGAAGTTTTAGAACTAAAATCTGAATTTTGTTTTTAGGATTCAGTTTAACTAAGCTTATAGTTTGACTCTAAAAATGTCAGCGAGTCTCAAAGGAATTGGAATATGAAACTGGAGGGGAGAATTCCTACTGTGCTATTGATGCACTTTACTGCTTCTTCTTTTTGTTGGTGTTACTTGTAGTGTGAATAAAAGATGGTGGCAATTAGACTTCCTGAAATTCTATCCCTGGCTTTATGAGTGGTTGCAATTACCTCATTGTCATTAGCCACTGAAATACAACAGCTCAGCTGTAGCAGATAACAACATGTTTTTTGTTTGTTATACGTCAACAAGTTCGAACTGACTTAGAGCAACCCTAATAGAGTTTTCAGAGTCAGTGAAACACACACACACACACACACACACCAGTAAGTTTCCATTACCAAGTTGGAATTTGAACCAAGGTTTCCTGTGTCCTAGTCTCTCACTCTATCGACTATACTACACTACACTACACTACACTACACTACACTACACTACACTACACTACACTACACTACACTACACTACACTACACTACACTACACTACACTACACTGGGTACCAAAACATGTTTAGCATGACTTGAAAGAGCACATGATTATATTTTACTTTTCGAACTTAACTGTAACCTGTCCTATGAAAAATAGGTTACTTTTCTATATACTGTACGTAGGTGAGAAGGCCTACAGTGAGAAAAACCTGCCCACCCAAGCCTAATATTTGTCTCACAACTTCTCCCCACCCAACCATTAAAAATATCTTTATCAAAGGATAGGACACTTGAAAGGTTAAAAACTTTTTTAAAAAAACATTGTTTCCATGGTGATATTCGGGGGGGGGGGGAGCAATCAAGCAGCAATAAGCAGAGTGACATTGAAGATTTATTGGTTTACTTCTGCATAGTGTTGGAACCAGTCACCTCATGCAGCGTCAAACACGTACAACTTGTCGATACTGACACAGAGCCAAACAGCAGGAGGATAGCTCTTTTCGTGCTTGTCAAGCCATACACTGATGGGGGCCTCTGACAGTTACTGAGAGGGGACAACAGGGAACAAGATGAGCAAATTGGGGGGGGGGGGGAGAGATAACCAGCATATTTGAAAAGCCTA
Organism: Furcifer pardalis; assembly: GCA_030440675.1. Taxonomy (NCBI): domain Eukaryota; kingdom Metazoa; phylum Chordata; class Lepidosauria; order Squamata; family Chamaeleonidae; genus Furcifer; species Furcifer pardalis. The sequence continues at coordinate 109,944,055 of CP126891.1, read as the reverse complement.
AGGCTCCTTGCAGATAACGTCAAAAACAGGCACTGGGCAAGGCCTCATGAAGAAGTCATCTGATTCACATCAAAGAAAAGGCTAACGTGAAATGCTTCAGAAAGCAGAAGACTAGCTGATCATTGCTGATATACCACAGGATGATGCCTTTATGATAAACATTCGCGACAACTTGTGACCAGAGTGCCGTTACAACACTAATTGTCCATGAAAGCTGACCTGCAGCAAAGCAGCAGAGTTCAGTTTCGATAGGCCTGGCTCAAGAGTACAAACATGATTGCACACGACAGAAGACATCCACGCATCAAAAATCTCTGAAAATGTCTGACATGACTTTACACACTGTTAAAAAAGGGAAGGAAGGAAAGAAAATGGAGCGCAGCGCTTAACAGTGTTCTGCTTAAGAAAACAAGAGGCCAGCATTTCCTTGAAGAGCTTCCAAAGCTAAAATAAACAGGATATAACCTGGAAGTTCTTTTGCCAAAGATTACTACTGTTTAATTTTTTTTTGTATACAGATTTTGTTTAAACATTTACAGTCACTGTAAGATGTTTACAAAAAAAATTGTTAGTGCATTCCCATTTACAAGTTTAGTTGGTGAGGATAAATGGATATTGCCTTTCTACTACTAAGTATTACAGAAAGGTAAAATAGGTGCACCAAATACTATAACTGGCCACACAAGTGCTCTGTTTAGTACAGAGTTGGCCAGCCTTGTTGCCCTAGGTATTCTTGGACTTCAATTCCCAGAAGCCCTGATCAGCAGGTGTGCTGACTTGAGCTTCTAGTAATTGAAGTCCAAGAACACCTGGGAGCAGTGGTGGGCTGCAAAAAAAATTTGCTACCACACCGTGGGTGGAGCCTACATCGTGGGTAGAGCCTACATCATGGGTGGAGCCTATGTCATGGGTGGAACCTACATCATGGGCGATCTAGTCATGCCTGCCATATGGCCATGTATACATCTGCAAACACAGGCAGCACTGGCTCTTTGGCTGGAAATGGAGATGATCACTGCACCCTAGAGTCGGAGATGACTGGCTTTTGAGCAAAAGATACCTTGAACCACTTGCAGGGATAAAACCTGATGGGGCGGGGCAGGGAGGTGGGCGTGGCTACCCAATTTCATTATCCTCCCTGCCTGAAAGCCACCCAATTTTGTCACACACACCCTGCCCAGAGGCCACCCAATTTTGCTACTCCCCACCTCCTGGGGAGTGCAAACCTGTTGCTGCCCACCACAGCCTGGGACACCATGGCTAGCCACCCTGGTGTAATACAACGACACAGATAATGAAGAGTTTTCAAAACTCTGCAATGCAGATACCAGAAAAAGCTGAGGATTCTCACAAACCACCACATTTTCTTTTCCTATGCTGTGATGATGTTGCCAAAACTACACATTTTCTCTACTCGCTAGTCTGCTCTGAGGGCTGGCTGGTTTACTCCTTTTGCCAGTGACCTGATGATGTGTCAGCATGAACCAACCTAGCCCCAGATCATTCATACTCACACCTTCCTGGCCACCTTTCAGTGGTTACTGGTTTGAGGTATGTGTAGTATCTCTTCATTTTGGTTTGGTTCCAGTATGTGTGACCACTGGGATCAAGCCAAAGTAGCTGGCTGGCAGTCCCTTTGGAAAGCCACTAAATGAGAAACTTCCTTTTGGCTTTCCTTTGGAGGGCAAGACAAGGGAGAAGTTCTACATGTTTTAATTGATGCAAACATATCAGTGAAGCTTTGAAAGATTTTTTTTTGAAAAAAACATATGAAAACATTATTGATGCTATGTCAGCTAACCACATAAACGAAATGCAAACCTTCCCCTCCCTTCTTCTCCAAAGGTGAATGGCAAGGAAGATTACAAAGGAAAGCTTCTCATTTCTCAAGATCAATCCTGATCATGCTAAACAGGGTCAATTGAGGTGTATCTGGATGCACGAATTGCACTGCATACTTCTGTCAACCTTAGCTGACTTTAAGCAGCTATATTTAGCCCAATCCTGTCTTTTCCAATTTGGTGCAGACAAATCCTAGGAGTCAAGGGTACACCGTTGAAACTCTCCAGCACCAGATCTTTCTACTACATGTCACTTTGGCCAGTCAAGGGATCTGTGTCAATATGTGAATTGGGATAACATACACAATTTTAATTAATTTATGTTATATTGATTTATTAATTGATTCTCATTCATAGGCCACCTTTCTCCCCATGAGAGGACTGAACAAAGTAAAACAAGTAAAATTAAAAACACAATTAAAACATATTAAAATAGAAGGTTTACACCCAGAAACAGAGGAATTTACAGGATTAACTGTTTGATTTCCATGGTATTTAGCTTTTCACATGTACTCTCCTACACCACCACCCCAAAAATCTAAGCCACTGTTCCAAATCATACGAAATGTAGAATATACTTTTCTAAACTTTGGTTCAACTACTATCTGACGTGGGACAGTGAAGTTCAAATACTGAACAGAAATGACTTTGTAATCAGAATTAGAACTCACCATCCCCTCTGCAAATGTGTTTTTATTACTGTTTTAGTTAGTAACCAAACAAATATACAAAGAGAAATTGGCTTTCTTCTGTGAGTATTCCAAACAGAAAAAAAAAGTTCTGGTAACATGTCATCAAAACAATTTAATATGTGGATACATTTTACATTTTCATGAGTTCCTGGTTTCAGCATTCATGTATTTTGTTATAATTTAAAATGGTGCAACATTTTTTTATATAAAATTAAAAAAAGTCTAAGAAGTATTTTCCCAATTAAAACATTAAATTATTTTGAATTTGTATATACATATATACTTTCTTAAATAAGGAACAGACCACACCAAAAGTAGTATTTTAATTAATAATTTTCAAACTTTATAGGGAACAAAAACATTAAATTTAAGAAATTAATTCCTACTTTATTGTGGAATAGTTATATTAACTTCTGAAGTGGTTCAGTGTTTAGATTGAATTAAATTTATTAAAATTTAATTTTGGTTTATAATTCAATGTGATTCAAAATTATGCACTTGTAAAAGTTAACAGATTGCAAATTAATATCCCATGAGGCCATACAATCAATATTTTTAAACAAAACAATGTAAGCCAGAATATCCCAAACTGAGAAAAAGAGTACTACAGGTGTGAGAACAGCAGCATTTTACTAATGCCCTCCATTTAGAAGTGAGTATAGGATGCTCTGTTGTATTATAAATTAATTTTAAAAAGACAAAGAAGCCTTTTGTCCATGGGTACTGGAGTCAAGAGGAAACTAAAATTCTACTTAATTTCAGGAAACTAAAAGAAGAAAGCTGAACCTAAACAATCCTATTAAACATGCCAGTGTCCACTAGAACATTATCTATCGCCATTGCTAAATGCAAATAAAGGCAAGGAAAATACAATGGCTGATTCCCACAAAGTAGACTATGTTCCAATCTTATTAAGTCTTATGCTAAATCTCTTAGTAAGATTTATTTCATTTTGTTTTTATTTCTCTTGTTGTTGCTGTTGAATAGTCAAAGGAGCATGCATTGACTGTTCTGACAGCTCAATGACTATTCATGGCAGTCTCATTGCAACCTTCTAACCCACTTATTTGGGAGTCCCACTGAACTCACTAGAGCTTACTTCTGAGTAGACAAGCACGGTATTATGCTACTAATAGGTCTTCATCATCAAAAGCTGGAAATGTTCGTTTAAATCTCTCCTTTTTAGAATACATCTATGTTGGGAAAACTTTTGACACAATACATCATTGCTTCTCTAATCCTAAAGGGCATTCATAGAATGGGCAGACAGAGAAACCCATTTATAATGACTTTTACGGACTAATAATTTTAGTCAAAGGTCAAAGTTGGCAATGGTCTCTAAAGAATAGTACAGCAGGAAGATCAAAGTAATAGTTAAAAATCATTACATATAATCAATGCCGAGCAAGCATACCACTAAAGGGCAAGGTAAAGAAATGGTCATTGCCAACAAGGAAACAGAAAAGTAGCAGCCAATAGTCCCTTAGATAAGGAATTCTATAGATCAAATATACAAGCAGAGCATTAGTTATTACTTTGAATATGTTTACCTAATCATTGCACAAACCAGGTTGTAGGATAAATAAAGGGTTAATATGTATAATATGCATGTGTTATAGGATCTCCCAGTAGAAAACACACAAAAAAATAAAACTGAAAATGAGTATGCTTGTTGTTCCCAACTTTTTAGTTTACTTGTATTATTTGTACATACATAATTAGAAAAAAATATATTAAAAAAATTGCTATAAGTAACTACCAATAACTTCAACAAAAATCCCATAGGTATCTGATGTTTATGACGGATTATATTTGTTTAACATTGCATTCTCTACAAACTGACAAACTCCCTCCCCACATTAAATTAGTCAAGAAGACTTTTCACACATAAGTTATCACAAATTGTGATGTACACACCAAGTACGTACTCAATATATTAAATGAAACAAACTCAGCAAAAGGTCACCCAGCTATGCAGCAGGGAAGAGTGAAACTACAGGCTTGAATCGTCACTCCGGTTTATCCTTTTTGTAATAAACCACAATCTGATAACACTACAGTAGTACCACGCTTAAAGAGCATAATGCATTGCACAGGATTGCTCTTTAAGCGAGTTTGCTCTTTAAACGAAACACCATTGTAAGTGACCAATTGTGACTTCTGGTGGGGGATACTGCGAACCCCAATTTAGTTGTTAAGTGAGTTTTTGGTTGGTTTTATTTGTTAAGTGAGGCGACCATTCAGAGAAAATTATGCTCTTTAAGCGAGTTAATTATCTAAGTGAGGCACTTTTTATGTGAAGTTTTACTATACAGCACTTGCAAACCAACTCACTTGCAGAAAATGTAACCCATTCACCATGAAAGTTCTAAATCTAGCAATGAATGTTAGCAATCCCACTTTATGATCAGAAAGAAGTAAAAGGTGTTTTTGTAGACCCTAGAAAAGCCTAAAACTATTGTTAGTATCAATTAGAATAAACACAATGAAATGAACAGGATTTGTTAGTAAAAAGTATCATGAATTCCAAAGATTGAAATAAGCCTATACAGTATACGTAACTCAACCTAGCATTAGACTGAACTCTACATCTTCCTATCAGTTTTGGATCTACAAAAGGCAAGGGACAAATTCTCCGGATGTGGATTCTTCCTTTCTAATAAATATTAAAGGCAAATTATCAACAAAAACATAGCAATGCCCAATAACCTAAGAAAAGATACACGTGCACATGTGTGTCAGTGTGCATGCATGCACTCGCACGCACACATTGGAACAAAGGATGGTAGAAACAACTTTTCCAGCACATAAAAGTAATTCTTTGTTGGCTTCTTAAGGACAAATGATAGCATAATACCAGCATAAACACACAATCTTTTCTACTCAGCCGTACATTTTCTTCTAACTATATACTAGCCAATCCTGTTCTCCTATTAAAAATTCTTGCTATGAAAGCCTCCTTCCATCTTCTTTATATTAACACTGATTCTCTGCCTGTTTCCCATTTCACATTCCCAGACATAAAATTGCACAAAATTAGCTCCTATTTGTAAGTAATAACAATGATCTAGAATGGGCAAGTTTGTCTTATGTTTGTTTGAATATATCACTGAGTCCCCTTGGGAGGTGGTGTTTCTCATGCAGTCAAAAATATGCTGTCAACCTAAAAAGACAACCATAGGGATGGTCCTAAAAAGTCTGATTTGCTGCTACAGTAAAAGAAAGCCATTTTCGTGGAGAAAAGCCAGTACAAACCAGAGCTAAACCACAACTGAAGTGTATTTTCTATATATAAAGAAACCCAACATCAGTGTTTTGTTTAACAATAGCATTCAGTGCAACAAATTACTTCTTTTTAAAAGCATCATGCTTTTCCTAAAACATTAATTTAAGATATCACAGAAGTCTAACTTTCTGCATATGAAAAAGACTGCTAAAGCAGAGAACATATTTTCTTACTATCAGTGCTACTTGTTGATTGTTTTATCTGGAATTTCTTGTTCACACTGATTTATCATGGTAAAAGGTTAATTAAAAAGGCCCTTTTCATTCAACCAATGCAACTTTCTCATGACCAGTAATATGAGGTGAGTCAGGATTTTTCTAGTACGTACACAAAATTATTTTGCTGTGTATGAATAACTGTATCAACTGTTTTTCCAGTAGCTTTTTGTTATTCATTTACACTGATCATACTTCTGCCAAAATCTCAAATGTCTTCGTTTACTTTTGCTGACATGACAATCTAGCTAATTTTCAACGGCATTTCATTATGATATCATTACATTTTAACTGAGCAATCCCTATTTGAATGGAATATGGATGGGAACAATCTAAAGCAGAGGAATGAGGAATGGCCATGGAAGGGGGAGAGAGATTGCACAGAACAGGATTGGAGAAAATGAATACAGTGAAACCTCACATAAAGAGCACCTTGCTTAGAGAGTAACTCGCTTAAAGAGCAGAATTTTCTCTGGTTGCCTCGCTTAACAACTAAAACCAACCAAAAACTAACTTAACAACTAAATTGGGATTCACAATCCCACCCACCCGCCAGCAGTCACAATTGGTCACTTGCAATGGTGTTTCACTTAAAGAGCAAACTTGCTTAAAGAGCAATCCTGTGGAACGCATTATGCTCTTTAAGCGAGGTACCACTGTATTTGGAGAAAGTATTTTTAGGAAGAACTTACCAAAAGGGCCATTTTCACTAATAATATCTTACATAAGCTAGGTCAGTGGTCAGCAAACTTAGCTCTCCAGATGTTCGCGAACTTCAATTCCCAGAAGCCCTGATCAGTTGGTGTACTGACTTGAGCTTCTCGTAACTGAAGTCCAAGAACACCTGGAAAGCCAAGTTTGCTGACCCCTAGGGCTGGGAGATCTGACACAACCTTAGAACATCAATAACAACAGTGATTTATTAAGAATGATCTATACAACTTACTTTACACAGAATATCCATCCAGGGACCATAAAGGCACAATATAAATACACAAATATATGGCATATAACTTGCCTAAAACATGCAAAACATAAGCAAACAGCTCAGGAGATACAGCACAAATGAGATGCAAATGAGATTAACCATAAAGTAGCAGAAGGAGGAAGAGGAGAATCGGAATGGTTATTTCTGAAAAATGGCCATAGCTGATGACATCATCAGCCTTACATGGGGCAACTTGTGGCAACAGGATTTCAGCCAATATGTGCCTAAAATACATCAAAGTAGACACACATGTTATTCCCAGGAGATGAGCACAGAAAATGTCTTATCCTGTTTGTTGCCAACTGGTAGCTTTGTTGCCTAATGCTGCAATCTTTAAATTGGCTGAGTGGGAGAAAAAAGACCATGATCCATGTGACTGGTGTCACATGGGGTGCCTGCTCCCTCCTGGGCTCCATGGTTAAGATGGCTGGGTTCTGAATGCTATTTTGTGACAATACTAGCGAGCCTTGTTTGGACAGTGATTTTATTTTAAAATTGTATACCTAAATATGGATTTTCAAAGTGGATTACACAGTAATGTGCCAAAATTTTAAAATACAATAATATAATTTTAAATCATGCCCCACAATAAAGCTAGGAAACTAAATACAGTAATAGTCAGCCTTAGAAAGAAGTATTTAAACTTGAAAACATAAAAATTTTAATGTAAAAATCAAAGGTTTTCCCTTGTGTCCCAAATATATATATAATTCAACAGTGGAGGGTCCTATGGAAAGGTATTCCACACTCAGGGTGACAGCTGGCACAGAGGAGGGAATCTCTTTTATACATTTTACAAGGTACCCTTATAGACACACAGGGAGTAGATAATCTAAAGACATGGGAAGGTTGCTATGGGTAAAGGTTGCTATGTGTTGCTATGGGTGAAAATTGCTTTGGAATGTTGCTCATATCTGCTATCCATATACTTGAGCTGGATGCCATTTGGGGTTGTTTCTAGTTTCTTTGTCACTGTAAGGCTAAGGTAGCTAGAGCAGGAAATGAATGTAAGAAAGAATACCCTATGCTGTCTGTTTCAGTATTTGCATTTCTCGGGGGGGGGGGGAGATAATTACATTATGACAAATGTCATGATCAATACTATGTCAGGTTGTTTTTGGCATATGTCGCAGGGCTTCAGCTTGCAATCCTGCACTCAAGGAAGAGATGCTCTTCTTGCACCGCCAGGTTAAAAGACATTACTGCAGTTTCTTTGAGCCAGGATTTCCTGCTCAGATGAAAATTGTGGATGATTGAATTATCCTGACCTAAACGGTGTCCAACAGCCACTTCTAACCCAACAAACTGGCAATGCAAGCAGAAAGGAAGGAATTACTCGAGTGGAGGGTTGCTTATTCAAACCTTTCAGGCACATGGTGGTAGCTGTCATATTATTATTATTATTATTATTATTATTATTATTATTATTATTATTATTATTATTATTATTATTATTATTATTATTATTATTATTAACAGGATCAGGTGGGGGGTTCTTTCAGAAAAATGCAAATATTGAAACAGATGACATAGGCTCACACACACACACACACGCACGCACACACACACACACATACTGTTTTGGTGGAATGCCATATAATCAGCCAATTCACTCCCTTCAGTGCCAGAACATGTCGCTTAACCTTAAGAAAAGACATGAAAAGACACTTCAAAACACTGCTTGATAGCCTTGGAGATTGTATTCCTTCTTCCAGGTGCTCCAAATTATCCAATAAACATAAACTGATTTCCATAAGAAATGCTAGCCTCGTCATGCAACCTTTGTGTATATTCTTAAAAGTCCTCGATTCTGAAACAGTTGAAAGTATTATGTCAGAACAAAGTGAGAGAAGGTATCATTAGCCTTCAAATCTGACAAATAAGAGAGACATAAACAAGTGTCAAGTTAATTAAAATGGCACTGTTCACTTTTTAAAAGAAAAAATGGATTGTACAAGAAATATTAAGCTAACAAAGCAAGAGCAAATATGAGAAAGGAAAAATGACAGTTATCTGCAAAATTCATAAATGTGTCTTTTGTATAACTATAATGATCATATTTTATGCTGTCATTTTACATTTAATTGCTCACCCTGGTACTTTTCTTCATAGAAGCCATCAGTACCCCACAGAGCCAGATGCTGAATTGCAAAAAAACATACTGTGACCACAGACTTAGAGGAAAGTAACTTTGCTGAGCTGTGGTGTATGACAAGTTAATTTTTGCAATTACACATTCTGAAGAATAAATGAAACCACAGGCCATTACTATTCTGTATCATTAAAAAGAGAAGGGGGGGAAGTCTCTATCATAATGCCCTCAAAATCAGTTTTCCATTATTTTGACATATGAAGCAACTTTTCAAGCTGTTTTTCTACAATATGACCTAGTAAAGTGAGCACCTCCTTGGCTGAAATGCATAAACATCTTGGATTGTGAAAGAGGCAGGAAAAACTACAGCCTGCAAATAATATGGTTACAAGGAGATATGTTCAATGCTGCATGAGAAGTATCTCACTCACAGCTATTTGCTCAGCTATATTATATATCCAATATAAAGTATTAAAGAGATAAGGTTGTTGAGCTGTCATCCAGACTGGAACTATTCCCTGTTCATTCATCGAGCCGCAAAATGTAAAATGTACCAAAAAATCTAAACACCTGCAGTGTCCATCACTGTCAAATCCACTGGGCAATCAAACAGCAGGAGAGCACCTATCATTATGGAACATGGCCTGTTCCGTTTTCTGTAGCAATGCATACAACTCATAAAACGAAACACCGAGCTGGGTAGTTATTCTCAAAAACATTAATCTGACATGACTGAAGAGCATTTCTTACCTAAATCAGAAGCCTTTTCATTTAGTCTCTAGTCGCTGCCTCTTTGCTTCCAATATACTAGCATACATTTTTAACACGGGTGCAAAGAATCCATAGAAAAGTGAAGGGAGATTCTACTTCCTTCATCACTATGCAAGGCTATCACCAGTTATCAATAATAGCCACAAACATATAACAAGAATGATAAATTCTTATTTGTGGTTTAGCTAATTTCAGCAGCACTGGTTTGCATAGAAGACACAAGAAGGGAATTTATTGGTACTGCATATGTGAATCTGTCCAAAAATAGTACATGCTGTGGGTCTTCAGAAAGTTCAGGCTACTCAGAGCACCATCATAAGCAAGTAAACTACTCAATGTTAACACTGAAGAACATTGCCTAACATTTGGATGAGTTATTGAATTTGACTCATTTGATCAAAAGCCTAAGACAGGGGTGCCCAAACTATGGCTCATAGGTCAGACCAGCCCATGGCCCAAAAAATTTGGGCACCCTGGACTAAGAGGTAGAGTCAAAAAGACTTCCATTATCATTAGGCATATAGTTAAGAGCCAACAAAAATTTCCACCTACAATTAATATTAAGAAGAAGAGAAAAGCAGCAGAGTTGGGACAATACAAGGTAGCTTGATTTGCAATGTGCTCTACATGGGGCTGCCCTTGATGACCATTTGGAGGCTGCAACTGATCCAGAATGCGGCTGCCCAGGTGATGATGGGGTGCGGGAGGTATGCCCATGACTCGCCACTGCTTCAGGAGTTGCACTGGTTGCCAGTGTGCCTCCGGGTGCAATTCAAGGTGCTGATAATGACCTTTAGAGCCCTACATGGTAGTGGGCCAGGATACCTAAGAGACTGCATCACCCTGAGAGCATCTGTCCGTTCCGCCAGAGCAGACTGGAGAGGCTCTCATTGTGCCATCTGCTAGGGAGGCTCGTCTCTCTGGCACCAGAAGGAGAGCCTTCTCAGTGTCTGCTCCGGCCCTATGGAACCTCTTGCCAATTGAGCTGTGTCTCCAGATGGAATTGCTGTCCTTCAGGAAAGGGCTAAAAACCTGGCTGGCAAAGTAGGTGTTTGGCACCAGCAATCTGGTGACGCCTGCCTGCTGGCTGATTTAATAAGAACACTCTCTCCATCTTTTAATATATTTTAATCTGTAGGGGTTGGAGTAATTTTGGGTGGCAGTTTTAATGGGTTTTTATTGGTTTTTAAAATGTGATTGGTTCTATTTTATGTGAGCCACCCAGAGTCTTTGGAGTTGGTTGGCAATATAAATAAATAAATAAATAAATAAATAAATAAATTTGTTGAAGTACTTGAACACAGAAAGAAACAAGGTTAAACAAAAGAGAATAGTATTTTGAAGGAATAAGTATAAGGAATGTTGGAAATGAATGAAACCTACCCTAGACCAGGGTTCCTCAAACATCAATTACAGTAATACCTCAGATAACGCTAAGACTTTGTTCCACAAGTCTTGGTGTTATCCGATTTTTAGTGTTATCTGATGCATGTTAAAATCCTATGGGATGTATCGGATAACGTTAAAGCTCCATAGAGATACATTGTAACCACACAGGCTTTAGCGGTTGTTATCCGATACATCCCATAGGACCTTAACATTATTTGATCTAATTCTCCTCCTCAGATTACTTAACGTCATGCAATTTTAGCGTTATCCGAGGTAAACGTTATCTGAGGTATTACTGTACCAGAAACCCAAGTCAGCACACCTGCTGATCAAACTTTCTTGGAATTGAAGTCCAAGTTCATCTGGAGAGCCAGGTTTGAGGAATGCTGCCGTAGACCATCCCAAATAGATCTTATAACACTCTACTAGAATATTTCACAATGCAGAGTTTAATTATAAGGGACAGGGTACACAGAAAGAGCCTCCTCAAAGATTGTGTTACTTCTGAAGCACAATCAAGTGTACCCTGGTAACAGCAACCTTGTGTTGCCAGCTAATCTTTCTCACACTGGATCAGGCAAAGGGAACTGCAGAATGGACTCACCAATACATGCCTTCATTTTGGCAGTTTCACGTATGACCTAGACATGGGAGGAGAAGAATTATAAGAGACCTCAACGAAAACAAAAGAATACATCAAGAATATACCCTTAGACCAGTGGTCTGCAAATAGTGGCTCTCCAGGTGTTTTGGACTTCAATTCCCAGAAGCCCAAGTCAGCACTACTGTTGATCGAGGCTTCTGGGAATTGAAGTCCAAAACACCTGGAGAGCCACTATTTGCAGACCAAGGCCTTAGACAATTCCAAGTAATAAAGCACACAGAAATATCAGAAATATATCTGAATGGACAATTTAAATTTAAAGTATTTATTAGTTATTGCTCATACAAAATTCCATTACGAAGGACACCACTGCAATCCATTAATCAAAGCTTAAAATTTAGTATAGTTCAATATATAGTACAGATATCGAAAGGGTAAGTCTCTGCTACAATTTGTCACAAAACTTTTTGCCACAGATACAATTTTTCTTTTCAAATCTTTTTTCTAATTACAAACAATATTATTTAATACTGGAAAAGCTAGTAGAATTGCATTTAACTATTTAATGCAGTATGAGACACACAGATCTAAAAAGACATCTACATAAATTCTTGAAAATATTTTTCTGTACAAATACCGTTAGAAGCAAGTACAAGGAAGATACAGAAAAAATACTCATGATGCTTGTTATAAGACAGGGGTATTACAAAAACCAATTATTTCTTTTCATTCTCTTTTGCTTAATTAAAGCAAAAAGCATCACTTTCTTTCTCAGCTGTAATCATGTGGAAGCTGTATAGCACAGATACAGTAATTAACTTAACCTTATCACTTAACTGTATTGGGTCATTCGAGTGAGGCACAGCAGTATCAGAGCTCAGAATCAATGCTGTAATACTAACATCTGAAGTAGTTCAGAGATTGAATAATGTCATTTGAGAAGGGACAGTCTTTGTTTCTGCTTAGCTGTGCTGAATAAATGGTCCTGCGCATAATTTTAATATGTCAGCTTAACCATTTAATCATTGTACATTAATACATTATCAATATTGGGAACATGTAAGTACGAAATTACTTGTCACAGGAATCAGATATTAGCGATTTTTGTACATAAATGCAATACATTGGGGATTCTGTCTTCATTATATACTTACACTGTAGGAATACTTCTATTTTACAGATCTATACATGCTTTGATGGGTATTTTTGGGGAGGCAAACAAGGCTAAACAAATATTTTATATTCTTTTAAACATTTTACATAGACCCATTCTATTCACTATCTTACAGCAAAGGCAGTAGCTTTTAACTATAACATACCTTTCAAACATTTCTCTCTCTTGACGGATGTGTGGCCTAAACTGGCACTCTAGGTTTCTAATTAACTTAAAATTATGACAGTAGTCTTTCTTCCCAAATGTCTGTGCTTAGGATTTCAGTTTCAGTGTAATTAAACATTCTGTTTCAATCCTATTGTTAACTGCACTAGCTAATACGATGCTAAATATTTCAAAAGATAGACGAGTCTTGCTTCTCAAATTGTTTGCATTTATAAGCCAAGGACTTGTTTCCACATCATCATAAAATGCTTTTAGCTCATTTAATACTCTGGAAGCATCATTTTAAAAAAATATGTTGCCAGAGACAGTATTATGAAGTCCTTCACTTTCACCAAGTCAGACACTAAATCATAGGGGACAATAATCAGCAAATTCCCTTCGACAGGCCCTAACCCTGCTGAGGTAATGCAGCTGACAAACTTTGATGCGCCATGCCCGTGCACATTATGTTCATGTAGTGTGTACATCTGGGCACCCTTTATGGCGATGCAGCAAACAGCCAATCATTTATTCCACTCTAATTAGCACACATGTAAAACCTCACCAATCAAGCCACTCACAGGGTTACTGTTGTGGCAGCCGTACAGCAAAGCTGGCAGGACATGTGAAGAAAGTACAAGATGCAACTATTGGGTTTGATTTGAACCTGCCATCACACCACAGCAGGTCCCCCCAGTCCTGACTGTAACCAGCTCTCCCCTTCAAAACCCATCAGAAGAGTACAGAAGAAAAAGGTCATCAGGCAGACACTGATTGGCCAAGATGCTTTGATTCTTTACAAGCACTGGGAGTACACCTGAAGCGACAGTCCTCTCTTATAGCTAACAGCACAGTAGCTGTCGCAAGTAAAAGTCAAGCATGGCTTTCAAACACGCTGCACAGCATGGAATTCATGTTAACTTAAAAGAAGCACTGTCCACCTCAGTATTGTAAAGCTTTATAGCAGCATCTTTCTTTTTTTCTTTTCCTGTAAAAACAACAGCTCCCACACAAATGCTCAGCGTTACACCATCGGCTAATACCTGCAAGAGAAGGTTTTCAGTACAAATAACAGTTAACTACAGATGTGGCAACAGTGTATTGCTCGGTTTTTTTTTCAGGGCCAGATATTCACAGCTCAATTGCTTTGAAAAACACATTAAGAATGTTTATTGTTGTATCCCTACAATTAATTTAAGGGGAAAAAAACACTTTCCAGCATGAAATTCCATTAGTCATGTTTGGTAGTGTGTATGTTCTAAAAAAAAGAGTAAGGAATCTTTAATTGTATAAGCTTATAAACATATTATAAATGCCTGTGCATTTAGCATAGACTCATCATAATTAAGAATCACAAAACATTACACTGCTTTAAAAATGAAAGTGCAAAAACTCTGTCTAAAAGTGAACAAAAGGACAGAAGAATGCATTTGTTACATTAGAAACTTTATTTCAATTGTGTTCTCATTAATCTTCATTCACATGCAAGTAAATATGTTCATGAATTGATTTGTTATATTACACAAGTTAATGAAGCAATTAACTCCAAATGGTTTGGCAGCTAGTCATATTTCAAAGGATTTTTTGGATAAAACAATCCAAAATTCAATTATTTCTGTAAAATTGGATCAAAAAATGAAAGCTCAGGAGAGTCAAAAGAAGGGTGATCGTCCATATTTGAGCAGGGGACACTGAAACACAGATTTATAGTCTTATCTATATGCACCTAGACAAAAAGTCAGGAGAAAGTTGCACCCAGATTTAAGACCAGGTAGCCCATACATGGGTAACAGTGATTTAATGGTTAAAAAGCTGTGCTTAGTGACTGGAAGGTCAGCAGGTCAGTCAGTCAAGACCCAAGTGGTGCACACTGAATGAGTGCCCATCATCTGTCCCAGACCCTTACAACCTAGCAGCTTGAAAATAAGAAATTGCAAGTCGATAAATAGATACCACTTTGGCAGGAAATGTAATAGTGCTCCATGCACTTTGGCATCTTGTCATGCCTGCTACATGATCGTGGAAATGTCTGCAGATGCAGATAGTTCTGGCTCTTTGTCTGTAAACAGATATGAGCACTACCCCCTAGACAGTAGTGTAGCATGGTTTTCAGCTGCCTAGGGGAGAGGTCAAATTCTTTGCCCTCTGGGTGATGCCCAGGACACTGTACACCACCCGCTGGGTGGAGCTCAGGATGCCAACGGTGTGAAATTTTGCTGCCCCAAAAAAGTGCCACCCGGAGCCAGCCACCCCCCATGCTACACCAATGTGCCGGCCTCTTCCTCCACCTTCCTCTGGGATGCAGCAGCTTCCCCTGACGCAGGACTGCCGGTGGGCTGGACCACATGCCTGGGCTGTACCACGTGCCCTGCCTCCTGGTGGAACTTTTTGCTGCCCCCTAGGAAAAATATTCCTGTTCTTCACTAAAATATTGTTAGAAAGTGTAGGTTCCAAAGGAAGTCCAACACTGTGAGTCCCTATGATAGCTATCAATGATGTCATTTAAATCAGTGGTGGGCATCAGCACGTTCGCCAGAACCAGTAGCAGAAATTCCAGCTTGCCTCACCCATCCAAGTTTTGAAATAAAGTAGTCCTAATTTGGGTGCAACTCAGGGATTTCCCCTGGCCACGCCCACCATACGACACCCATAGAGTAGGTAGTAAAAAATTTGAATCCTACCACTGATTTAAATTATAATGTTTGCAACCATAATTATTTTTATCTGTCTCAATGACAAACACTAAGCTTTATCATCATTAACTTGGTTTCTTAATTTAAAAAACCATAAGAGAACCTCAACCTGTGCAGAAGGGGCTCACTAACTCTTTTCAACTGCAGCCCCTCTAAGCTAACAGTGAGAAGACCCTGAAACATTATAGGAAGTGCTATAGGGGAAACGGATAGGAGAAATCAGAGTATACCTTGTGCAAAGGTGAATTGCCATTTGGCTGGATTCAACAAAGTTGCCAGAAAATCTTACATACAGTAATACCTTGAATAACGCTAAGACTTGGTTCCACAAGTCTTGGTGTTATCCGATTTTCAGTGTTATCCGATGCATGTTAAAATCCTATGGGATGGATCGGATAACGTTAAAGCTCCATAGAGATACATTGTAACCGCACAGGCTTTAGCGGTTGTTATCAGATCCATCCCATAGGACCTTAACATTATTTGATCCAATTCTCCTCCCCAGATTACTTAACGTTATGCGATTTTAGCGGTATCTGAGGTAAACATTATCCGAGGTATTATTGTATTAATTCACAGAAGGTATACAGGAAAGTTCCTCAAATAAGTTAACAACAACTACATAAGTTTTATCAGAATCATTGAAGAATAGTCCAACAGAGTCCAATCAGGACCTGCAGACAGCAGCAGTAGCTCATAATAGTAATACCTGTATTAAAAGGTATTAAGATATTGGAAGATCATTGGGATGTTGTTTCACTATTGATCTCTATGCAATTTTTGTCAACTGAGGTTACAAGGGCAGTCTCAACTGCCCTCCAATTAAAAGCTATAGCGACTGGAGTTTCAAAACTGACTGTGTTTAGAAACATCTGGAGCAACAACCCCACACAATAATTCCCTATGTTGTACAAGTAATGCGATTCAGGGAGATGCAACAGAGTTGCAGACACTACACTTCAAGAAGGATGCCAACAAGCTGAAACAAATTCATAGTAAAGGTCACCCTTGCTCGAATGCCAGGCGTGTCCAACTCAAGGGGGAGGAATTCATCTCCATTTACAGCCAAAGAGCCAGTGCTGTCTGCATCTACAGATGCTGACTTAGGGATGTGCTCAGCACATACCTTCTTTGCTTGTTGTTTCAGGTTCTTCAGGGAGCACTGTGTTTATTTTCATATCTCACATTATTTCATTAAACATAAAAGGGACCATGTGTTTCATTTTCTTTGTTTCATTCTCACCCCCTTTCATTTCCCCAATGTTATCAATCTAAAAAAAGAACTAACAACTGATAAAAAGGATCCCAACCAAGCAAAGACATAGCAAAACAGAGTCAATCTACCACAAAAGCAATGTACCCATCAACAACAGAATGGCAGAGAGCAAGTCAGAATGGCAGCGTAAGATGGAGGGTGCAGGTAGGAGCTTGAAGGCAGCACAACTACAGTGTAAACTGCAAATTACATGATCTTTTGCAGCTTCGAAATTCAAGATGTGGAGAAAAACAGAGTGAAATGTAATAAAGTCCAAAACGTTTGTCTTCCCAGCCTTTATTAACATGAAATCTTGGTATTTTTAGAAGCTCCTTTAAGGAATCAACTAAAGACCCCAAAACAAAAGTAATAGCTTCTTTCATATTTTCCACCTTTCATTAAAACACAAAAGTCCCATCCCAAATATTAATAGTTCAACCAATAAAGCATAGAATGTGGTATAAATACCATAGCTTTTCCAAGATTCCAAACTGGTTAGTTTGTTTTGGTAAGAGATTCTGTCAAATAAACAACACTCAAACTGAGGAAACAATTAAATGGCAAGAAAGACACATGCTTGATCACACCAGAAACAGTCATTTTGCCAGGAGTAATTTCCCTTAAATTGACCCTTCTATCTGTTGGCAAATCACTAAAGCCTGATTCCCCAAAGTATGGCAGGATCAAAAAATGTCCAACTTGGACATGAATGAGAGGCAGGCAGGCGTGTTATTGCCTATACATCATGTGATCACCAGGAAATCGCTTGCACACAACTGCACTGCAAGTAGTCCAAAATGCAAGCTACACACCAGTAAGATCACACTCTGACTGATATGTGATGCTGCTATCACATTGTTCTTTTTCTCAGACCACAACCCAAGAAACTTCAAATTTGTTATTTTGTTTGTACTCAACTGGGTAACAATTCTGAATTTCTACTTACAAGAAGCACATGTTCCATGTAGAACAGGGGTTCTCAACCTTTTTCACACTGTGGGCTGGACTACACCACATCAGACAGCTGAGTGGGCCAGACTGGCGGTTCCCCCTGCTATAAATACTGCCATAAAATGCACCTGCAGCTGTCATAAATGCATTTATGACAACCACAGCTGCATTTTACAACAGCATTCATGCATTTATGACAGCCACAGGCACATTTACAGCAGTCGTAAATGCACCCACTTCCAGTGGCAGCGGCGATGCAGACCACATAAAATGGTGCCGTAGTCCGGGGTCACCTGCAGGCCATAGGTTGTGAACCCCTGATGTAGGGTAACTTCAAAAAATGATACATTAAAAAAATGGGAGATATATCTATGTAAAGCACATAGAAATAAATGTATATCTATAAATAAATATTATTCAAAAACACACCCAAAAAAACAGAAATGAAAAGAAAAAAGATACTGGTGTTATAATCAGCAAACTAAAACATTTTATTGCCCCACTGGAAAGACTGGGGGGAGAGAATTTTTATTATCTATGCCCTCAAGAAAGCTGACCATCATTTCCGGCTGTTCCAGAGTCAGCAGTCTAAAAAGCCAATACAACCCTGGGTCAACACAATTGCCCTCCAGCCTTCAAAAGGCTGACCTGCTTGTCGCATTTAAGTCAGAGGAGATTATTCTAGCGGTATATACAGGACTACTGAGGCCAAGCATTTGAAATATAGTCCTAGGCACCTTATTACGAAAAGGGACATTAAAGGAATTTGAGAAGGAACATCAGAGAACAGCCAGAATGATAGAAGACTCTGGAAACTTAAGAAGGCCAAAAGGTTAAAGAAACTGTGGCAGAGGTGAAGTCTTTCAAAAAAAGAGAAAATTAAAAAGAAAACTTACTACAATATACAAAATTATAAGGGGAATTGAAAGGACAGAGTGTGAAATAGCAAGCAAGTAAATGAGACAAACAATAGAACCAGTTTCTCACTAAGGTCAAAAGCAGAGGAACATAAATACATGGGCATCAGACAAAAGCTAAGGAGAGAAAGTCTGACCAACTGTATTCAAAACAGTATCAGGATAAACTGAGATAATTCACCACAGACGCAACTACCAAAGGTGTGCAGCTATTTTAACACTTCATGATCAGAACCAATACTGCTCTAAGCCTTGGGTGGTAGGGGAAACTGCATCCCAAGATACTCTAATCCTCAACTTTTACAGAAATATACTCAAGTCTCAGGACTGAAAGAGTAATGTCCATTCTATCTGAGAGTGACACTCTGTTGGTGGATTGTGCTAATTCACATAGTTTTACTGAGAGCAACTTCTTTCATTAGAATGGAAAACTGGTTCTCAGCTTTAATTACCTGAACCAGTGATGGCGAACCCTGGCACTCCAGGTGTTCTTGGGCTTCAATTACCAGAAGCCCAAGTCACCACTCCTACTGATCAGGGCTTTTGGGAAGTGAAGTTCAAGAACACCTGGAGTGCCAAGGTTCGCCATCACTACTGACCTAAACAAAATTAGCCTAGAGATGGTTTGCTTCCATGCAGGCCTAGCTCATGGGTTAAGAGCAGCTTCAGAGGCCTTGCTCTCTGGCCTCATTTTATGATATTCGCTCATGAGTACAGAAGCTCTCTTAAATGAAATCCATCAGACTCCCCTCTTACTTTTCCTCTATCACAAATTTTGTTGTTGCTGTTGCTCTTCAATCACTCAGTCGATTCCGTCCCTTTGCAACCCCATGGACCATTGCCCGCCAGGCACCTCTGTCCTCCACCATTCTCCTTAACCTGCCACAAATTTTATAAACTTTTTTGATGAGCTTTTAATGCGGATCACTTTGCTTCATTGTGTAATCCCATATGTAACATTTTTAGCCCTACTGCTCTTTTTTTTTTTTGTGATACTTCGTATTACACATCAGAGAGGAAACAAAACAATAAAAAAGGTCAAAAATTGTGTCACTTTAAAGACTAACTTCTGTGAGCTTTTGTGGATCCACATCCACTTCATCAGACAAAAGAACAAGACTTCATGGCATCAATTTACACAAATCAGGAACAGTAATTTGAATAACTCATACACTAATTTTCAAAATAATGCAAAACATGCAGCCCAGAATATGACATCCTTGCAATGGTTTCTAAAGCACTACACCAGGGGTTCCCAAACATTTTGCATTATGGGCCGGTCACATGGTTGAGCAGGCTGGCCATGTGGTTTCTCCCACCACAAAATGCGTTTACGCATTTACGACAGCCCCAGATGCATTTACAGCAGTGTTTGCACATGCATGAGCATGTTTTACTTCCACCTCCAGTAGTGGCAAAGGCACCATGGGCCGGGGCTAGCACACAGGTCATAATTTGGCCACCCCTGCACTACACACTCATCTTTTTATTATATACCACTTCTTTCATCCACTGTTCATCTGATTTCAAATATGAAATCATATGTTTCTCTTATATTCAATGCCTGTAGGCACTATTCATAACACAGCCTCATTTTTTTACACTCCCACATGGTGTTAATGAGTTGCCAGCTGCCTGTTGTGACATAACAAGAGACCATGAACCCAATGTCTTCCTTATCCTTTGCTGGTTAGGAATTCTATTGTGGCATAGAAATGTCAGATGGTATGATCAGAAGTAAATACTCATGACAGACAAGAGGAAAGGAACTGACAGTTGAAGATGCTGATATCCATTATGCTTCCACAACTACTACCTCCTGGAGAGACTGTTGAAGGCTTTGAAATGTTACACTGTACTCATGGCTAACATGGATCTTTCACCAATAATATATTTACTCTAGAAGAACCTGCTATGCCACCTAAATAGCTACTTAATGTCATTCAAGCATAGGCTGCTTTAGAAGAACCTAATAACTGTTTCACTTTCCCCACATTTCAGCTTTTAATTCTAATTATAAATATCCAATAATAAATTACTGTTTCCTATTTTGTTGATTGTAGGATATAATATCCTACTGGAGATAGACAGATAGATAGATAGATAGATAGATAGATAGATAGATAGATAGATAGATAGATAGATAGATAGATAGATAGATAGATAGATAGATAGATAAGAATGACTAATTGTTATACTTGTGCCAGTCTGTATAGAGTTATTGTATTAAAGTTAACTGTAATCAAGATAACCATACACAATTGTGATTTCTTCTGTACCACAGTGAAAACTGATCATTATCTAGATCAGGGGTTCTCAACCTTTTTAAGCCATGGGCCGGGTCACACTCCCTTAGGCAGTATTGGGGCCCGGATGGCCATTTTGCCCTTCCTCCAGCACATGACACTTCCTGATGTGGTGAAGCAACTTCATGGTGGGGGCCACATGAAATGGTGCCCCGAGCCGCATTCAACCCATGGGCCAGAGGTTGAGAATCTCTGATCCAGATTATCTTTATACTAAAATATCAGTAATAGTTCATTCAAATGCACCTAAGTGACAAAGATAGAACACAATATTTAACCTGCATTCTTATATAGACTTACTATTCTACTGACAGCAGAGAGCTTACTTCTGAGGGCCACAGTATAAGAGTACAATCTGAAAACGATGTAGTAAAGTGCAAATCTTATGTGGTATTTATTTCCAATTCATCTTTTTAGGGTTGTGCTCTTATTAGAGTGTAATCTAAACTCAAGGATTCAGAACTGGAATGGGATTGGAATCGACAGAAGGCTCTTGTCCTAGCACAACCAACCTTCTGCCAACACTTAAGCCTCATGTCAGTGCAACTGTTTGATGCTGCAGTATCTGATCTCAGATCTACTGGCACAAGTGCTGTAATGGCTGAGATTAGCCAAGAAAGGAGCCAAAAGGGGTCAGAGAGGGGAAGGAGTAACTGAGCAGGAATTGAGTCTAGGTAGGCCCACACAGTTTCTACCAAGTAGGGCGGCATATAAATTGAAATAATAATAAACATCCCATGGCTGGGAAAGGTTTGGATTCAGCACAATGTCATCTGGCTAATCTGGATTGTAATCTATTCAGGCTTCCTTAAACACAGGTTTCCACACTAAGAGGAAATGGGTTCAACTGTTCTGGAAATTAATACGCACTCTTGAGCTCCCAAGTTTTCTCTGTTAAACCAAGATGCACGGCACTGAAATATAGTGGCCTCCTAAAGAGAAGAGTGTACTGTGATTGTGCCATGCAGTTTGACTCAGATTTAGAATGCAGCGGCACCTGTGTTTGTTTATTTATTTTGTCTAGATCCCTCTATTTATAGAATACATAAGTTTTCCAATACTAATTTAGGCAACTGCAAATATTTACAAAAACACATTTTGAGAAGGATCTAAAGACTTATTTCAGTTCATGGAAGGACATTGTCCAATCATAGAACATGAAGTTTTGAGTTCATCAATTAACTTTTAAAATCTGAAGACTGTGGCCTTCCAGATATCCTAAAATATGGAAACATTTTGCCCATTTTCTGGGATACTAACACAATTAATTAAACTAATTACTTTCAACACACTGGTTCAATGTATTCTGAATCTGTTTGCGAACTGCTATAATTATTTTTTATCTCAAAATTCATCTACTTTCTTGTTTAAGAGACAACAGGTCATCTGCTTTTTTTTTTGTCCATCTGCCTTTTCAGTTAATCCACTTAACAAAAAATGTTAATTCAAGTTTTAATTTGAAGAGATTCAAAACAATATCATTGGGGGACCAATTGTGTGAGAAAATATTCTTCCAAAAGCATTTTATGTGAAATAACCCAACACATTTTTAGGGCAACAAAAGTCTAGTTAAGTCTTGAGGTACACATAAGTAGTAGTCATGTGGTGCAGGCACCACCATCTCAGGTCATAGAGCTGAGGAACCAAGCATATAACATTATCAATGAAAATCAAGATAGAACTAGACATGGCATGTGATTACCATCATATATTGTGCCAGGCTCGATCTCCACTTACCCATTCAATATATTATTATCAGGCAAGTACTATCTGGTAAATATATATCTCAGTCATGATTTGAACCTAAATGTAGTTGCCAGTGAAATTCTTCAGTAGAAAGTAAGAGAGGAAGACTACACTTTTTTCACTTTGAGCCTAGACAATGAACATTGAATTTATGATATATATTTCTTTAATCCACTGGCCTTAGTCATTGTTGATTAGGTTAAGTGGATGAACCAGTCCCAAGGCAAGGCTACAGTCTTCGTTTAGCTACTAAAACATTGAGT
This sequence comes from Furcifer pardalis, assembly GCA_030440675.1. Lineage (NCBI taxonomy): Eukaryota > Metazoa > Chordata > Lepidosauria > Squamata > Chamaeleonidae > Furcifer > Furcifer pardalis. Next base: position 109,920,728 of record CP126891.1, on the reverse strand, counting down.
CATGAAAGCACTTCTGTCTGGGCACTAAGAGAAGGAATGGCAGAGCCCCCACTATCTTCTAACATTCCCTTTTGGGCTAATCAAATTGGAAAATCTTCCTCCAGAAGCTCAGCCTTAAAACAGTATATTTGTAGAGGAGCTTCAAGATGAATGTACAATTTAATAGTGTCCCTTTGATGATCCCTAGAAAACTCATGAATATATAAATCCACTGCTCAGAATCTCTGTATCTGCAATTAGCAGTCTTCTATATCAGCAAGCAGAGAAATCCCTGTGTGAGAGAATTAGAGCAATAAGTTAAATTGCAATTTTTGTCAATGAGCCTATTCATAGTCTATTGATTTGTGCTAGGTGACATGATGACCTGATCTGAACCATACACACAAATGTGATGTTTCTTTAATTGAAAACCAATTGGGTCTTTATTCCACATCTCACCTTTTCGGTTTTTCCCCTTTTTTGAAAAGGATTCCTTTTAATTACCACATTTTACATCTTTGATGTGTTTAGTAAACATTACAAATCTTAAATCACTGATTTATATCTGAATTCATAGAAACAAACTAATATAGGGTGAAAATTTTCAAAACAGCATGCAATGCAGATTAAAATCCAAATAAAGTCTTCCAAACCAGGAGAATGTTAGCACTTCTCTTGCATATATTGTAGTGCACTAATTGTTAGTTTTCATAATGTAGCTCATTAGTTTTGCATAATTTAAGTTTTAATTCATCGTTTAATTTTTAATTAAGGAGTCTTTCAAGATGAGCTTTCTGCTCAGATTTTAGTCAGTGCTAAATATGTTTTCTTTAAAAAGGCTCAAGCAATGCAGTCGCACTGTAGCCAAACCAATATATTTCTATGTGGCATCAACTAAGAAGACAAGCATTTTCAGCTACGTTTTGAAAATAATAACTATAATTTTAACACTGCATGTTACATTTTAAATAATTAAAATGTGAGATAATATTCAGACATTGAAGAAAATGGTACTTGAATAAAAATGCAAATCAACTCTTTCATGGGTGATGCCATCACATTCTAGCCACAGTATTAGAAATAATATTATTTACAAGTAACAAGGTTTAAGCATGTGGCTAATAGGTTTTATGTTGTCATCTGGTTAACACACCCATATTGGCCATCTAAAACTGAACTGGTATTTTTAGGTACACAAAAAGAGCCTTCTTGAAGATTGTGGTATTTTTGAACCACAATTGGGTGTACCCTGTTAACGACCACCTTGTGTTGCTGGCTAATCTCACACTAGGTCAAGCGAAGGAAACTGCAGAACGAACCCACCAAAAGGTGACTTCAGTTTGGGATTTTACGTCTGGCCTAGACATCAAGAAGAAAGCTTTGATTCCATTAAACAACAAGCAGTAAATGATGCACTTTTCAAAAATATCAGGAGAAAAATAACAACAATAGACTTCATAAGATGATGCAATTGGTAAATCATATTTTAAAAGCCCACATTTCACTTTAGTTGTATAAAACATTCTGAAATGAATTTTCAGAAGTTTAAACTTGACTACAAACCATAAAATTCAGTTGTGAGCGAATATTGTTACATTTCAGATGCAATTCTTGGCAACCAAAGGTTAGAAATCAAAATCACAGAGTAAGCCGTTTTTAAAAGTTAACTGATGGACCTCAGAAAAACAAGCTATATATGCACATTTCTTTAGCTTGCAGAAAAGCCAAGTATTTTTCCCTACCTAAAGGCTTGTAGAAGGGGGCAACTGCTTCAAAAGCTTGAAATTGTGACTTTAATACTGCATAGTTTTCTGTCAAAATTTAGTGAAAGGGTATCCAGTCAATATGTCTGTGTACATATCTTGTTTTGATGTTGATATAAAAAATCAGTTATTTTTAATAAATTGCAGGATATGGTAAGATCAGGATCACATGGGATGGTTACATACTCATTATCACCAAACATACAGTTTCTAGGTAAAGAATAGAGGAAGTGTAGCTGATTCCACCACCATGTCCTCATCACCAATACTAGAATTTATTTATTAGTTAGAGAATTGCCTAAGGAATAAATAAGCATTGTTCTGGACCAGTAACCTGGCAGTGATACAAATGATTAATATGTAGTTAGCTTAGATGAACAAGGTGATATATTTATAGCAAGAGCAATGCCGTTCCATTACTCAATATTGAATATTCATTTTAGAGCCAAATTTGTCAAAGGCTTAACTAATAGCGCTGCCAAGACCCCCACTTCATTCCCAGAAGGACAGTTTTAGGAGATCAACACGAGGTATCTGTGGAACAGACCAAATGGAAGAAATCTGCATACTTAAAATCAATACATTGTGAATGTATTATGGATGCATCCAAAGAGCTCTTGCCATTGCAGGCTCAGTCTGAGCTTTTTTTGGAAACTATGAACTGAAATTAATTAACGTCCCTTTCAAAACGTGGGATGTGCAAAAGGTGAAGAAGCCCAAGTCAGATGGGAAGGTGTAGTTTCATGTCTTTTTGAAGCAACCTGTTCATCTGTTAAGGGTCTTTAATCCTTCTGTGCATAGGTGGTCATCAGCATGTTGGGCAGGTACCTTAGGTAGTAGGAGAGCAGATTCATCACACCTGCCACAGGACATGTGTCAATGCAGGGCTGCTGCTGATGATGATGATGATGTTTGCAGCTCTCTTGAGTTCTCTGCTTCTAAACACAAAGTGCTGCGGGAGTAGGGAAGGACTGCAGAGGAACCGTTATTAGTTACTTTATGCTTACTCACTTTGTGCTTATTAGAGTATTTTTGGTTATGCTATATGCCTATTAGGTGACTGTGGTGTTTTAGTGGCTAAGAGGCTGAACTTGATGACTGGAAGGTCGGCAGGTCAGCAGACTAGAGTACTGCACAACAGAGTGATCTCCTGTGTCTGTCCCAGCTCCTGACAACCTAGCAGTTCTAAAGCAAGAAATTACAAGTAGATAAGCAGGGACCACCTCGGTGGGAAGGTAAAAAGCATTCTGTGTGCTTCAATGTGTAGTCATGCCTGCCACATGACCATGGAAACGTCTGCAGACACAGACAGTGCTGGCTCTTTGGCTGTAAATGGAGATGGGCACAACACCCTAGAGTTGAATACAACTTACTTTCAAGCAAGGGCAACCTAGATGCCTATTACCACTATGTTAAAGTCACCTTTGGCAAAAGGCCAAAACAATGCCACTGAGCTGCACAGCTAAGGGGTAGCCACAAAAAGCAAATCTTAAGAGACTCAAAGAAAGCGCTTTGCACTTAAGTCACAGTAAGTGAACACAATTTGAGTGTTAAGAAAACTAAGTTTTGCAATTATTTAGAGTGGGACTTCAGTTCAAGCTATACAGTGCTGAATTGCATGTATGGTTAAATACTTCTTTACACCTTTCAGATTCCCCCCCCTCCCCAAACCAAATTTATATCATCTTGTATGCAACTTATATCCAGCTGGTAGTGGTGGTTTAGAGTTAAAAGTGAAAGGGAACATTAACTCTTTCCTCTCCTACTGCATTGCTGAAGGAAATCCTTCTTCTATTGCTAACATTTTCATTTGGACTGGAATTTTCCATATACCGCTAATGTACTCTGCCCACTAATGTGCAACCAAACCAGAGTCTTAAAGGAACTATTTGTGTCAGTGCCTACCATGTATAGGCTGCCAGTGAATGGGGCATGGCAAGATATGCCCAGTAGTTTCAAGCTTCCTATTGAAAGACTGCTTAATCAGAATAGCATAATAAATGGAGCTGAGGAAGTTTGACTTAATATGGTATAAAGACAGAATATTCTCTCATCATTTTTCAAGGACACTCTCTCTTCTTCATGGAGAACAATACACTCCTTGATAGTAGTGAGACCCAATTTAAAAAAGAAAGAAGAAAAGCATAAAAATCCATAAGGTTCTTTTCCTTATTAAAAGCTATCAAAATGTAAAGATTTTAAATGAAAAACACCTCTTTATTTTAGAATTTATGAAACTGCAGGTCAGTTCTATTATCCTTATAAATTATTATTTTTAATTCTCGCCTCTTAAAATTCAGAAGAATAATGTATATTTAAAATATTCTGTAATTACTGCAAAAGTATTAATTAACAGTTCATGGAAGTATAAGTAGTAAGATGAGCGAATAAGCCATCTACTGACTATAAATATGAATTTTAAAAAAACCATTTTATGGCATTTTTGTAACTATATGATGTTAGACAGGTCATAACATTAGTACTTCCCCCTGAAAATCTCATAATTACTAACCTTTTTCATTTCTGAGCTGATTATTGACTTTGTAATAAATTGCTATAAGTTCAGTCTCACAGTCAATTGCAAATATTAACCGTGAATTTCATTTTTTGAGCTGTGCTGACCATTAACTCTAATATGCAGACATTCCCTCACACTCAGTTGTAAGAAAAGTCTGAATTACCACTTCGTGAAAAGGTCTGAAGTAAAGAAGTTAGCTAAACCTGTACCAGTTGCCCTACTATCAGATGTTACCAGCTCTCTTATGCTACTCCTTATTTTCCAGTTCACAGCAATTTATTGGGAAGAGTCTATCAGATTTTGGCTGTTCCAAATGCCTGGCTCTCCACAGCCCTTCATACACTGTGGATGAATCTTCACAGTCAGAAGGCTAAGATAAGAAGGTTCTTTGCATTATTTAGAGCCAGCATGAGTAGGATTTGAAGCCACACAAGGCTATGGAGGTATTAAGCCCATCTACTGTACACCTTCAACTTCAACTGCTGGAAGCCACATGGCTGGATCCATCAAGAGCATGAAAGGAGGAGACAGGGCCAGTGAGTTACAGTCCTACAAATTCACAACTACTCAACTTCAGACCAATCAGCAAAAATAAAATTAAAGTTTTTAAATTATTCCTGCTGATATTCATGCCACTGTTCCAAATCCTGTTTCTAAGTTTCTATTTATCTACTTGCAATTTCTTGTTTTTGACTGCTAGGTTGGCAGGAGCTGGGACAGAGACAGGAGCTCACTCCATTGTGCAACACTCCGGTCTCGAACTGCTGACCTGTCAACCTTCCAGTCATCAAGTTCAGCATCGTAACCACTAGGCCAGCACTGTCTCCTTCCTTTTTGGAGTACTTAATTATTTTTAAAATACGATTCTCATGAGTTTTATAAGCTGGCTTGAGCGCTAATCCTTTTGGAAAGGTAGAGTAGAAATGTTAATAACAATAGCAATAACAAGTGCCACCATCACCCCTAACAACTGGGCCTTCAGGCTCAACTTCAAGTTTTAAGAGCACACCTTAACTGCTTTCTCAGATTTTTCAAAGGGAGTGCTATGCCCTCCAAAAAAGCTGAATCTCTGTTCCTTGACCTGCCATACTAGTGGCCAAAAGCACCTCTGTCTTGCAAGAATTAATTAATCTTACTGTAATTTGCCACCATCCCATTAGTTTTTTTAAAAGCCATTATGGTCCCATGGTTGAATATTAAACTTGTAGTGCTTGTCCATGTTAAAAATCATAGTTTCCCTAAGATTCCTGCAGGTCACTAGAACAAATCACACTAACGACCCATCCTATTTTGCATTTTTCTATGCTGTTATACATAATTTCAACTTCATATCTACCCCTTCGATAAACTTGTGGAAACACTGGAATAAGAACCCAAGTTCACACAATAATGTAATGTTAATGAATACAACATTTATAATAACAATCACTTAGGTAACACAACCGGTTAGAAGAAATTGTTAACATTTGTGTAATATAGCAGCCATATAAAACATGACACACTTCATTCCAGCGTCAAATATATCTCTATAGTTTTCATTCTAAATAAACCCAGAAGTACAGCGATATATGCAACATGCAAGAAAAACGATGGAGGATGTGAATGTCATAACGGCATGATTTATAAAACACATCGACAAATGGCAGTAGCTTTCTGTGTGATATCTACAAAAATAGAACCATTATTTAAAAGAAGAACTATCCACCATAATAAGAACCAATAAAAAGGAAAGAGTCAGATAAAAGACTTGGTTTTGATGAATGATTCGATATAATCGTATCATGCTTGTTTATCACAAACACAAAAATGCACCATCAAACTGAGTGGGGAATAACTAAATAACATGCTTAGGTGACAGTTTCTTCTTCAGGCAGCTGCCTACCTAGATAGAGCCTGGTTAAATCTACTTTCATTACAAGTTATGCTGAAATGCCAGAAAGCATATATATGAAATTACAGAAAATTAGAATGGAAATATTTCTATAGAGCACACATTACTATATAAAGAACTGACCTACCCTATGAAGAAAATGTTACATTTGTCCTGGACCCTGAATACACTCAGCAACTGCTGGTGCTATTGATCATCTTCTGTGTACACCTTAGTCTGGTCACTTGTGTACCAAATGAAAATAGGGATAAAATTTAGGGGGATTTGGATTACCATGCCCAGAATCCTCCAGACAGCATCATCACTTGCAGGGTTGAGTAGGGAACTACTACCTCCTCCTCCTCCTCCTTCCATGTCTAGGCCAGATGTGAAACAGCAAAAATGAAGCCACCTTTGGGAAGTTCATTCTGTTGTTCCTCCACCTGACCTAGTGTGAGAAAGATTAGCCAGCACAAGGTGGTCGATGCCCAGGATATAACCACTTGTGTTTCAAAAATATCTGCAATGAGGCTCTTTTTATGTACCACGGGAACTACCTTCAATAACAACTTAGAGCCCCTGCCTCCTCAAAATAACTTATCTCAGCTTTGGATGGGGAGAAGACATAAAATATTGACATTACTATCTCAGGCCAGAATGAGGGGGAAAATATTAGCTTGAGGATGCTATAATTCTTAAATTGTGGGAGCAAAAAGAAAACTGAAGGAGAGAAAGAGTTAAGCAGTTTTGTACAGTGGTACCTCGGGTTACAAATTTAATGCGTTCTCTAAGACGTTTCGTATGGTGAAAAATTCGTAACCCGAGGTACCACTGTACAGTATTTTACATTGCAGACAGTGGTCTCTAATGTCCAGCTCTGGTAATGCACCAGTCTCCTGGGGAAACTTGCTTCATATTCTGAAAAAATTCATAACCCAAGTCATTCTTTTCAATGAATTTTCATTTGTAATCTGAAAATGTTACCCAAGGCATTTGAAACCTGAGGTATCACTGTTTCTATAGACAAGGTTAAAGGGAAAAGATACAGATAGGGATTAGGTCTACATCACTAGAAGTATAACTAAAAGGCAAGAGGGAAATACATTTTGCTACATACATAATTGAGTATGGCATCACATTGGAGAAAAAAAAAATGGGGAAAAGGCCACAATGACAAGTTGAGCTGGAGCTGCAACATCTAACACCATTACACTTCTTTCACTGCACTCCTTGAAAATTAGCTCTGGGCTTGCTGTAAACAAGGGAGCCTTCCCATTTTCTGAATTGGCTCTGGGAGGTTCCACAGCTCTCGGATACACAAGAGGGGCCACAACACAGAAGGGAAATTGTCCCCTCCCACTCCTGAATTCTGTTCTTCTGCCTGTAATAAAAATGTAAGTTGATAGGTGCTTTTTAAAAATTATGCCAAATAATTTTACTGGGTTGTTGAAAATGCATGACTATCCTAGAATGCTGCTCTTCCAGTTGAATGGTAGAAAAATTATTAGAATACAATCAATCATGATGGCTTTCTTATAGTAAAAAATAATTCTATCAAATAGAGAAACTAAAATATGACTTCTGTTAATTACGTCTCAGGTGCACAGAACATGTTGATAATAATTAAAGAAACGTACAGCATTTATTGAAAATGGAAATGTTATTGATGAAAATTACCCAGCTGCAATGATGATTTATGTAAGTGAGAAATATCCTTGAAAATAGTTTAGAAGGTGCGGCTGGTATTGAATTAGCAACAATCTTTTTATATGAGCCAAACACAGCGAGCAGAAGATGCTAATTTAGTTCAGGCACACTGACTGCCTGTTTGCTCCAGAGAACAATTCAAGGTGCTTGTACATACTCAGAGAGCATGGGTCCAGTAGACCTGAGAAAATATCCTTTGCAATACTGGGTCACAACTCAGAGATAGAAAAGCAGGCTTTAGATGTTCATTGTCGTGATTTCAGCATCAGGTATCTTCATACCAGGTTAGGAAAGACACTGGGCAGCCTTTAAGAGTCAGGCCACACAATACTGAACTAAGTGGAATAACAGTCTAATGTAGTATAATGCAATTTCCTATATTGCTATCCCCTAAGGTCACTCTGTTCTTCCTGTACTTGCTCTCTGGATCAATAAAAACATTTATGACAAGAGCACATACTTTTCTGTTATCAATTTTGCAAAATTCTTTACTCACCCAACCAAGTCAGTCTGGAAAGTTTGGGACAACTCGGTTAACATTCTTCTTCTTCTGCCATATCTGAATGTGAATATAGGCGATCATCGTGGCAATCAGCCACGAAGACCATCCTGAAAATATAACGCAGTGGCCTTTCATCTGCCTTATGCATCACAGCATGACACCCGCACCACTGATCCAGTTCTGTGAGTCACTTTCTGGTGCTGAGACCTTTTGGCACACAGAGTCTTCCTCAGCCCTAGCTAGGCCTGTGTTGATGAAGCTGATGCCCTCCATCAAGATGGATTCAAGTGGGATTTAATCCACTTGGGGACCATCACCCTTCCCTGTGGAATTTGGCACCCAGGGTCGTTAGTCCTCTGGGTGGTCAGGTTAGTTAACCAACGCCTGACACTCAACATTGAGTCACTGGCAGTATGGTCTACTCTATTGCCATAGCAGGATAACCTGGCCAAACTGGCTGGTTAACATCGCTGAGGTGGAATTTAAAACCAACACTCCTGGCTTAACTTTGCAAACCCTCATTCAGAAAATCACTTTGAGAAAAAGACTCTCCCTCGGCCAGCCGGCCTCGAAGGGAGCAACACCTGTGGGTCCCGGGCAGCAATAAGAAGACCTCGCCGCTGCCATCGCCGTGCCAGACTCTCCCTCAGCCAGCCGGCCTTGAAGGGAGCAACACCTGCGGGTCCCGGGCGGCGATAAAAAGACCTCACCGCTGCCGCCGCCGTGCTAGACTCTCCCTCGGCCAGCCGGCCTCGAAGGGAGCAACACCTGCGGGGCCTGGGCGGCGATAAGAAGACCTCGCCGCTGCCGCCGCCACACCAGATTCTCCCTCAGCCAGCTGGCCTCGAAGGGAGCAACACCTGCAGGTCCCGGGCGGCGATAAAAAGACCTCGCTGCTGCCGCCGCCGCGCTAGACTCTCCCTCGGCCAGCCGGCCTCGAAGGGAGCAACACCTGTGGGTCCCGGGTGGCGATAAGAAGACCTCGCCGCTGCCGCTGCCGCTGCCGCTGCCGCTGCCGCTGCCACTGCCGCTGCCGCCGCCACACCAGACTGTGACTGTTATGTTATTTTCTATGTCATGTATATGTAACTGGAATTGTATTTTGTAACCTTATTTTGCAGTGTGGTTTTGTTTTATTGCACTGTATTTTGTAACTTTATTTCGCAGTGTGGTTTTGTTTTATTGCACTGCTGTATTGCATTGTTATATTTATTGTATTATGCTGTATGACCTTGATTATGTTATATTCTTTTGATTGTCTTATATGTATGGTTTCTGTAAACTGCCCTGAGTCGGTTGTACCAAGTATGGCGGCATACAAATCGAATAAATGAAATGAATGAAAAAATGAAAAAGCCCTGGCTTAACATTCGGGGGGGGGGGTCTGTATTATCCACAGATAAGTGCTGCACAGGTTGTTTTTCAACACCATCCATAGGTAAGCAGTGCCCAACCAGATGAAGGCCAAAAGGAAGTGTTTGTTTGTGATTTTATCTAATAGAGGCATCTCCTACCCTTGTCTTTGGATTGAAATCAGGGAAGCCACTTTTACTGTTGCTATTGCAGTGTTTCCCAAATCCTGGTTTTTGGACTTCAATTCCCAGAAGCCTAAGTCATTTCCCCAAAGCACTGATCAGCCAATGTACTGACTTAGGCTTCTGGGAATTGAAGTCCACTAGTTGGCTGTGTACCCCTTGTTGGGAACCACTGTGCTATTGTATTGTTGATTTTATTCAGCAAGTTCAATGTTTGTTTTCTTGTTGTGTTTTGTAAATTGTCATACCTTATTTGAAAAGGTTTGTATTTTTGCATTATCTTCTATGCCATATTTATACTGTAGATTGGGGTCATGTTTCCTTTTTTATGTGGATTTTAATGTTTTAATTTAAAGGGGCATTTGCACTGCCCTCATTTGTTCCTGTTTGTTCCCATTTGTTACAGAAGAACAAAGGAAATTGCAGGAATATTACCCTCAAGGGCTTCCTTTTCACCACGGGGCTAACTAAGTGGGCTAGGAACATCAAATATCCAGCAGGTCCAGATCTTGGACTTCTGTGGTGTTTTCAACTTATCCTGATTCTGGTGTTTTCTACTTATTCTGATCGTCTCCTATGATTTCCTCTTGGAAAATGTTTTAATTTGATTTAACAATAGGTAAAGGTCACCCTTGCTCAAAAGCCAATCATATCCAACTCTAGAGTTCAGTGCTCATCTCTGTTTATAGCCAAAGAGCCAGCACTGTCTGCATTTGCATACATTTCCATGGACATGCAGCAGGCATGACTAGACACCAGAGTGCACAGAATACTTTACCTACTTGTAATTTCTTGCTTTTGGAGTGCTAGGTTGGCAGGACCTGGGACAGAAACTCACTCTGTCATGCAGCATTCAGGTCTCGAACTGCCGACCTTCTAGTCATCAAGTTCAGCATCTTAAACACTAAGCCACCATAGTCCCTTTCTGTGTATCCTATTTAACAATAGCATGAAGCTAATAATCTTCACTTTGGAGCAGTAGTGGGCAGCAAAAATTTCCACTACCACACCATGGGTGGAGCCTATGTCATGGGTGGAGCCTACATCGTAGATGGAACCTATGTTGTGGGTGGAGCCTACGTCGTGGGCAATCTAATCATGCCTGCCATATGGCCATGTATACAGTTATATCTGACTCTAGGGTGCAGTGCTCATCTCCATTTACAGCCAAAGAGCCAGGGCTGCCTATGTTTGCAGATGTATAAATGGCCATATGGCAAGCATGACTAGATCTCCCATGATGTAGACTCTGCCCATGATGTAGGCTCCGCCCATGACATAGGCTCCACCCATGACGTAGACTCTGCCAGTGGTGTGGTAGTGGAAAATTTTGCTGCCCACCCATCCCTCATTGATTTTTTTCAAACCAACAGGTGGGGGCCTATGACTTCTGCACAGTACTGTATTTAGAAAATGATCCTGTAATTAATGACACTGTACTGATTTTTATGCATGGCAGTTTTGTAATATTCTGTATGCCTCCTTGGGCATCTTTTTATTAAAAAGTCAACATATATATAATAGAAGTGAAAGAACTCCAATTGAATTACTTCTTTTCAGTTCTAAAGAAATGTTTAAATAGTTGGGAATGTGCAGAATTACAAAAAATATTGTAGCATTAATCATTGTATTTCAGCATTTGCCCCCTCTATAAATATCAAAGTTAAAAATATGCTGTCAAAGCATACATCATTTGCAAATTGAACAGAAAATTATTTCCGATTTTACAACATTGCCGATTTGAAGTCATCTTAAACCTCTAGAAAAGAATTCCCCAATTTCAAAAATTCTGAAGTCTAATTACAAGTAATTATAGCTTTTCATTTTGAACATGATGAAATAATTTGATTCTTTTTACAAGAGGTCTGGTTAAGCTCAAAACAGACAAGTTCTTCTGCTATGAGTTAGTACACAAAGATAATATAGATCTCTCTCACAAGAAAAATCGGGATGCATGTTGGCCATAAATCATAAATGCAGAATTACTGAAAAAAGAGTATGTGTGTTCTAAAAATGCCATTCATTTCCACAGCACATGAGTGAGATAAAGTAAACAGAACACTGACAATCTTATCCTTCAAACAGAAACTGTGTAAGGTTGAAAGAAGAAGCAAAAATGTAAAGCATAACAATTACCTTAACAATCTGTTTTTGTAATATATTGTGGAAAGTAAGAGAACAGATGGAAGCCGTTCTCACAACAGAAAATGAAACAAAATCTTCCCAAAGTTAAAGTAAAGCTAAATATTATTTTAAGGCATTTTAGCCTCTCTTTTTTTAAAAAAAGGAATGAACTTTATCCCTAAACTTTCTGTTCCTCGAACCCTTTACCAAATAAGAAACCAAACTGAAATTAAGTGTATTGTGCTTACAGGTGGACTGGTTCCTAAATGTTACTTACTCTTCTTCCATATTTAGGCCAGATGTGAAACTGCAAAAATGAAGCTACCTTCATTTTGGTTGTCATTACCAGGGTACACCCGACTGAGGTTCAAAAATACCACCAAGCTGATGCCTTCCTCTGGAAAATGGAATACGCTTAGAGACAGAAGCTGATCATGTGCTAGTGCTCTTTATCCTGACAATTCCACTACCATACCATAGACAGTGATGGGATGTAACATGTTCTCACCAGTTCACCAGAACCGGTAGTAACTTTTCCCAGTGTCCCAGAAAACCGGTAGCAACTTTTGGGGTGAACCACCTTCAGGGCTTACCTTTTCACTGTGCATGCGCACCAAGCACTTGGTGTGAATGCATGCCTACAGTGCTTGGTGCGTATGCACGACCTCCTTGCTGTCCTCCCAAGCGGGAAGGAGGAAGAGAAACTGCTAGCCTGAAGCTCCCTATAGCCTGCTCCCCAGGGTAAGTGACTCACTTTTGGATGTGGTGTGTGTGTGTGTATTTTAATGTGTATTTAATACCTTTACCTATATTGATGTACTACCACAGTTCCTAAAAAGGCCTAGTGGCCTGGCTTGGGGTTTTTTAAGCAAAGTCTTGGAGTTACCTCCTCAATAAGCTACGCCTGTGCTGTTCCGATTGCTGTTCCAATTGGAGAACCCTTTAGAGGTACAGCTGTTTTACATTTACATTTAGGCATATTATCCTAGAGAACTGGTACGATGACCATATCCATCTTGCAACATGGTGGTGCTCAGGCACTTATACTAACAGGTAAGTGACGGGTTTGTGTTTGGGGTGGGTGGGTGTATTTCAATGTAATTTTTATTTATTTAATTTATTTACAGGTTTGGGTTGTAGGTGGGTGGGTGGTTTGAGGTGTGTGTGTGTGTGTGCTTATTTTTATTTATTTTTATTTTATTCTATGTTTTTCTTTGGCCTTGCCCATGATGTCATGACATTAGCTCTACCCACACTGTGATGACATCATGGTGGGGTAGTAAAATTTTTGGCATCCCACCACTGACCATAGAGTGTCTCTAGCTGAAAATATGTGTGGTTACCAGTAGATACCTGTATATGCTGGCTCACTGCAACAACCAACACCAAAGGACTGACCCTTTTAAAATCAGTACGGATTCCTGCACCACTGGGAATGACTTTATATGCCCCTTGGTTCCCTCCAACATAGGGCCTTGAGTTTATGTCATGATAACCATCTAGCAGTTAATTTTGCTCTGTATAAAACTCTGTATCCTATCAGGCAGGATGTCAGGTGGCTCAATATGACATGGAGGTGAAGCATTATGTAGGACCTTACATTGCATCTATCAACAAGCAACAACTCAGCCAGGCTTGCTTCATTCCATGGTCCAAGACTGTCTACTAAGCAATCTACCCAGCGTATCTTTTAGCTACAAATAGCGTTCACTTCCTATTATGGCATCCAATTCACAGCTTGATTCTGGCGTGCCCTGTTCAGGACCACAAATGGGCAGCCCACCAACCATAATCTGATAACTAACAACAACATTTTAGGAATTACACAATATACCCCACCCTTCCGGCCCCGGAGGGTTGAAAAGATGCTGCAGCCACCAGACTGAGGACCTCGTCACTCCCCCCACCCCACCCCTCACCATCGGCAGGGGATGGGATGCAGCTGTGGCTGCTGGGGAGGGGTGTCTTTATATTCTACATTTTGGATCATTTTGTATGGTATTGTCTGCATTGACTGTATTGCTTGCTACTGCCTGTTTTTGTACACTGTTATATTTTCTATTATATCATTGAAGGTTTTTGTGATGTATGTAAGTCACCCTGAGTCTTACGATAGATTGGGCGGCATACAAATATTATAAATGAAATAACTGAGTAACTCCTTTAACCAGTTTGCATATAACTCTACACAAACTGTAACCAGCTGTCTCAATCTTACACAAACTAGAGGTACTAAGTTTCCCCCCATCATCCTCATTCCAACAAAACAACTGGCAGGTAATCAAGCTTTTCAGGAGTTCCGGCCATATATGTTTTGCAGGAAAAACCAAATTCTGCAAAGAAGACATATAAACACTTGTTGGACTGACATTACCAACTAGGGCAAGATTTAGCTATAGAAGACAAAATATACCTACTTACACAGTTCTTGCCCCTACAACAGCCAATCCAAAATCCACTGTAACTCATATCAGCCTAACTGCAACTACCACCTCTAGCTGCCTCCTTCCACATACATCTACTGTGCCTTTCTAGTACCTGATGTCTCCCTGCTCCACTGCCTTCCCCTTTATCACCAATTATTGTTCGGAAGGATGAATATAAAGTAGCCTATATCCCGGACTCCTGGAGGCATTGTGGCTTTGTACAATACTTGGTGCACTGGAAGGGATACAGTCCCAAAAATCATTCCTAGAAAGATGTCATGAATGTACACTCTCCTCTCCTGGTCTGCTGGTTCTAACAACACTATCTGGGGAAAACAGGCCTGTGGAGATTTGGGGAAGGCAAGCAAGCAGCTCTTCCTGTCAAATGAACTCTCTAATAAGGACGAACCTGATTCCTATTTTCACAGAAATGCAAAATAACTGTCTTCTATGAGTCCTGAAGTGCATGAGAGAGTACCTCTCAACAGAGGAGGCTCAGTTCCAGACCCCGGGGGAAAAGATGGACCTCCTTCCAGTCTCCAAGAGCAACACCAAGAAAGGTGAAGTACTCCGGTCCAAAGAATGTCTCTTTAGGCCTGGGGTCCCCAAACTTTTAAAGCCAGGACCCAGTTCATGGTCCCTCAGACTGTCAAGGGGCCAAACTGGTAGTCCCAGTGGTGGCGGCAGCAGCAGGACCACTCCCCACTCCCCCCTACAATGATGACAATAGGACCACCCTGAGTCCCACACCATTCCTCCCATGCCTTCGGTGCCAATGGGACCACCCCTAGCCCCACACCACTTTCCCTCCTTAACACTGCTGGTGCTGGTGAGACCACCCCAAGCCCCCCCTTCCCCACAGCTTCTCTGCTTACTGATCTGGAGGAGCCACACTTGGCCACTCTGGCCAAGCCACGCTCAGCCACTCTGCCACTGCCTCAATCCTTGTCCCCTCCACTAGCTTGGGGTGTCCCTGACAGTGTTTCGTAGAAGGGCATATGTTGTAAGGGAGGGACACGCCAAGCCAAGTGGAGGGGACAAGGATGGAGGAGGAGGCGGCAGTGGCAGTGGCTACAATGAGAGCATGGGCCAGATTATATGATGCCATGGGCTTTAGGTGTGCAGGCTTTCAAAGAAGCAAGTGTTCTTCCTGAGAGTCAGCCTATATTCAGAATGATCTAGAGCTACATGGCTTACATATGACCCTTAAGTAGAACAGCAGCATAAGCAGCAGCATTATGGACTAATGGCCTTGGCTTGCTGTTCACACTAATGCTACTGGTAAGGCTTGCCTTTACCTGCCCAGATTGATACCTTGTACCTTGAAGTCTTTTCTCTATTGGCTGTTGTATGTGACAGCTGCTAAGTCAATGAAGCAGAATAGCTGATGCATATTGTACCATATACCAGTCATGCTATAAATGTGAAAAGAGTTTTGTTGGTGACTGTTCCTAATCACTCAAACCCCATTAATAAGAGGACAGACAGCAAGCACTGCACAGAAACCTGCATAAAGCCTGTACACAGATCATCAACAGTATGCTATGAAGTACATTTAGAGTCCAAAGAACCATTCTGATCTACAGGGGCAAGAACTGAACTGATACTGTACACTAAATTAATATACAGTGGTACCTCACTTAAAGGGCATAATGTGTTCCACGGGATTGCTCTTTAAGCTAGTTTGCTCTTTAAGCAAAACACCATTGTAACTAACTAATTGTGACCTGGCAGGGGAGATTGCAAACCCCAATCAAGTTGTTAAACGAGTTTTTGGTTGGTTTTAGTTGTTAAGCGAGGCAACCATTTAGAGAAAATTCTGCTCTTTAAGTGAGTTAGTCTCTAAGCGAGGCACTCTTTATGCAAATTTTTACTGTATTTTATATGGAAAGCAGCAGGGGCTCACTTGTTCATTGCTATTTGATCAAGTTGAAAAACTGGTGTTTTTCAAAATACAGTGGTACCTCACTTAAAGAGCATAATGCATTCCACGGGATTGCTCTTTAAGTGAGTTTGCTCTTTGAGCAAAACACCATTTTAAGTGACCAATTGTGATTTCTGGCGGGGGGAGGATTGTGAAACCTGATTTATTTGTTAAACGAGGTTTTGGTTGTTTTTATTTTTTTAAGCGGTGACCATTCAGAGAAAATTCTGCTCTTTAAGACAGTTACTCTCTAAGTGAGGCGCTCTTTATGCGAGGTTTTACTGTACCATTTTCTCCATTTAATACCTCCAAGCCCCAGAGTATTTTATATCTGCTATTCCAAACATATATCAAATTACTAAATCAGGTCCTGTATCTTGACTGAGAAAGGGTATGCGTGATTAGATTTGAGATAATAACATCAGAAATATATTTGCCTTGGGGTTAAAATAGTTTTGAGAATGTGCTTATGTGTAACGCCTGCAGCTTCTGGCTCCGGGCAGTGATCAACAATTAGAAGCAAGTATTTTCACCCAAAGGCAATTTCACTGTCACTGTCTTTGAAGAAACAAGTTGGTAATTGTTTTGTCAGCAGCTTATTTCTTTCCAGTGATTCATATAGCCATCAATCAGATCTTCAGATAGAACTCTATCCAAACAAGGGAATTCCTGGAACAATCTCCATACAATGAAGTCTGATGGATTAACATCCCACAGGAATATACAAGTTTTAATCTTCAAATGCACTGTGATTTTACTTACATCCACAATGAAGTAATTTGCACATTTTTACGCACTTCTGGATTTCTTAAAGAACTGTTAGCTCACAACTGACATATAGACGTATATCTGTGAAATACACCTTTGTCTAAATCTCACCTATATACAGTGAAATATTCGCTTAACAGTTCTTAAATAGCTATCCACTAATCTGACTTTCCCCAAAGACCAGAAACATACTGTTAGATTATAAAGTATTGTTTTTAAGGATACACATTGACTGAGCCCCCAGAATAGGGCTACTCAGGGCCGTAGCCAGGATTCAAGATTTGGGAGGTGAAAAAAATTTTCAGGAGGGGCAAAAAATTTTCAGGAGGGACAACAATGTCATACTCACATATATACAATTGGCATCCTGGGGTGGAGCAGGCTGTTAGCTCAGGAGGGTATGGGGGTACACACACATATACACACGGCTACAGCCCTGGCACTACTACTGTCATAATTTTGAGTTGAGTGTGCTGGAAATCCTCCCTAGGTCATGGCACACAGACAGAAGGCACAAAAAGGTTACTCTTATGATGTGCCAACTGTGTTGTTTGTAGTTGGTTTGTTGGGGTACACAAAAAGAGCCTCCTCGAAGACTGTGGTATTTTTTAACCACAATCAGGCATACCTGGCAACAGCAACATTGTGTTGCCAGCTCATCTTTCTCACACTATGATCAACCAAAAGGAACAGCAAAATGAACTTACCAAAAAGCAGCTTCATTATGGCAGTTTTACGTCTGGCCTAGACATGGAAGAAGAAGTTGGGCTTGTTATCTTGGGGGATTAGGCAGGAAAACAAAATGTATACACTACATAGAAGTGTAGTGTTAAAATATTTAAAAACCAGCAAAAAGAAGAGTGGAAAAGATGCAAATTATTTAAAAAAATAATAATCTGTTCTGTATACTCCGGGGTCTAGTCATGCCTGCCACATGACCACAGAAACGTCTGCAGAAGCAAACAGCGCTTTGGCTTTGAAACAGAGATGAGCACTGAACCCTAGAATCAGATATGACTGGCTTTCACGCAAAAGAAACCTTTATCTTTACCTTTACTAATAATATTGTTACCTGAATTTTAAGATCAAACATCACTGTTTCATTTAATTTGTTTTAATAAAGTTACAACCAGAGAATCACTGTACACACAGGCCAAGGTGTAAAATACCTGGAGAAAACATCGCAACCATAGAGGGGAAAACCAGAGCTTAATATACAGCAAAATAAAGTTTAATTTATTCGGAGCTTGATATCAAAATCTATCTGAAAACTTTTGCAAAGGGACTTGATTAAAAGTGAAGTCCCATCAGTCACGTACGCAAGAATGTAAGCAATTACAGTAGATTAAAACGCTGATTAAGAACCGGTTTTTCCTCCAAGAGTCCTGATGAGTCACCCAGCTGAGGATCAGCTGGAAACAATGGCACTAATCACTCCCTTTATCTATCCTTTGCAAAAGCTCCAGAGATTTCCTAGCCTGCAAAACATAACAGCAGATATCTGACAGCTCAACAGAGCCCTCACCTCAAATTGACACAAAGAGCCTCCCGCCTTCTACAAACCGAGTCCTGCCATTGGAGGAGAATGCCAAAGCCCAGCTCCCCATTGGCTAAAGCGCGCCTGGCTTTCTACTATGCGACTAGCCTTTCATTCATTCACAGATTCAGAAAGGAAACGATGTGACAATTTACAGACTGCAAATTGACTGAAAAGGGACACTTTGTATCAGACTTGCCTAAAGGAGATTTCCTCATCCAGCAAACAAAGACTTTTACAGCATTTCGCCATTAACCTTTGTATTTGTAAAAATGTCAATGTGTAACTTCGGAAATTACTTTTGTACTGTTTAATTAAGAAGTGTAAAGGCTCATTTAATTGCCCCCGTTTTAGTAAAACAGCATTTGCAACTGCCATCACTAATCCGGGATTAATTGTCGACCAGTAAAATGTATAAAAATGTTGGGGAATGGGAGGGACTTCAGCTCATTCCTAGAATAGTATGGATTGGGCTCACGTGGGCATGATTTTTGCCAGAAGGGTGAGGTATAGACTTCTAGTTTTATAGAAATGGCCACTATAAATTATAACTCTATTTAGTACCAATAAACCAATGTTTGTTCTGATTAAAATCATGCCTCGGTGTCAGTTTTTGGGGTTAATCATTTCTCCACCAGGAAACGGACCGAAACCTAATTTTTCAGGTTACAATCTGTAATTAATGTTAGCTAGGCTGGCAGAATAGCTCAGTAGGTCAGGTATTTGAACTTTAACTTCCCACTGTGTTTCCTGGGAAAAGAGCCAGTCTACGTGACCTTGAACAAACTGGGCAAATTACATAGTCCCAGGGCTCCATAGAAGAAGACAAACCACTTCTGAATATTATCTACCTAGAAAATGCTGGAAAAGATTGCCATACATTGGCCTCAACTTGATGGCATACAATTATTATTAATGTTAGCTACGACAAAATTTTAAGCAGTTACTTATCATTCAGACATTTTTCATTCTATGCAGAACAAACATGGCAGTGGAATAATTATGTTAGGTTTTAAGAAGCGTATTGGTATAATGTAATCAGATAAAATGAACATTTATATTCTGATGCTGTGATAAATAAGTAGTAATGTTATCATAAATGATGTAGTACTTAGGAGAAATAAGGGGAATCCTATGATCTAAAACACACTGTACGATCTTAGGAGAGAGGTTTGTCTGCCTCTGCATACCAGAGGGAGGTTCAACTCAAAATTCATTTTGACAGCCTCAATTTAAACATGCCTACCTTTACAGCTGGGACCACAAGCTACAATAACTGTCACAATTCATTGCAGCAGTAAGTCCATCTGAAATAACTAAGAACTCTTTTTGTCCAACTTTCCTTGTGACATATACAAAGATAAGAAAATATACAGAAATAAAAAAGCTGCATACCCTTATAGTCTCTAGAACTGACTTGTTCATCTTTCTGCCAGTCCAGGATATCCCTAAAGCTCTCATCCAGCACCACATTTCAACTGAATCTTTTTTTTTCCCTGACAGATTTCTTTACTATCTATCTTTTTCACACCTACATATGTGAGTGGATGTTCTTGGTCTTAGTTTTTATTGACACAATTCTTACTCTTGGTGATCTTTTCTAATTTCTGCATTGCTGCCCTTCTGAGTCTCAGCCCACTTCTGATTTCTTGCCTGCAGTCCCATTTGGAGTGAGAACTGAATCAAGGTATACAAATTACTTCACTAGTTCTACATTGTCAACATTAAAGTTGTGTCATTATTTTTGTTTTCTTGGTGATCAACTGCAGTCCTGCTTTTGGCACTTTGTTCTTTCATTAAAAATGGTTTCAAGAGTAGATGTTGTCCTCTAAAATCGGGGGGGGGGGCTGTGCAGCCCTTAAGACAGGGGTGGCCAACCTTGGTGCCCAGGTGTTCTTGGACTTCAATTACCAGAAGCCCAAGTAAGCACACTTGCTGATCAGGGGTTCTGGGAATTGAAGCCCAAGAACACCTGGGGCACGAAGGTTGGCCACTCCTGCCTTAAGAGACCTGGAGGTTGTCCATCTCTCAACTAGCTTAGTGCTGCTTGTGTCGTCTCAAGTCACTTTTGTGGGTCTTGGGGAAAACGTTTTTCCTAGCATTACAAAAAAGGTCTGGGAACAGAATCTGGTTGAAACATTTTGCATGGAAAACTTATGCTCTAACCATTCCCAAATGCTCTAACCATTCCCGTTATAACCATTCCCAAATTCTCCCATCTTTACATTCATTTCTTTCCCTTTCCTCTGCAATGTTCACTCCTCAACATGGAGAACCATCTTCTTGCTTTCTACTTAACAAAGCACTACACACACTAATGGTGCCTAACAATGCCAGTAATGAAATGGAAAAGAGACCAAGTATAATATTGTGATACTAAAAGGCTTATCTGGTTCTATCACTTTTAAAATGGAAATCTCCATTTGTAACACAAAGCACAGCACAGAATATGCCACTCGTCAGCACTATTACTTCATGTCCCATTAGAACAAAACTAAAAAATATTCTTGCAACACTTTAAAGAAGTCCATGAAACAGATAATAATTTTAAAAATCGTTTGACTTCTCTGTTGCTACCACTCTGCTTAGAGAGAAAAAGATAGAAGGGTGGTGCTGGGGGTGGTGGTGATGATGATATTGTACAATAATGTGATGAATGTTGCACAGAAAGTTTGAGACAAGGCTTAGCTTTCCAAGTCCATGCAGACAGTCCTATGAAAGAATAATGCTACAAGAAAATAAAGGAACACTGAAGAAAACTAATAAATATACAATGTAAGTTGCATGCTGTTAGTTACTAGAAATGCTATAAATAATATAGGACAATATGAGTCGGTCCAGAGAACATGCTATATACGATCCTATTTAGACTGAGTAATCTAATATAGACCAATACTATGTTTGATTAACTAAAATGTGCATATATCTTTCTGCAAGCAAGTATAAAAATGACAAATTTACATACAAAAGAGAGTGCTTCTATGAAAAAGATTGAGCGCACTTTTTCTGCCCCTTGGGCATATACAGGAGATCTTGCATAAGATTCAAAAAATATTCATTTATTTTTTAAAACTTATAGCCAGAATTTTGCTGGCCTTACTGATATTCTTAGTGTCCTCTAATAAAATGTAAACACTGAAAAACAAATAAAACTACAGAGTGCAATATTTATTTATTTATTTTAAAAAACCTCCAGTTGGGAAAAAAAACAGCAAAAAAGTCATCAATTTATAAAAGCCTAGGGCACCAGATAGATTTCTTCTGATGTTGCAATAAGACATGAGATGATACCAGGCAAAGCTGATTGTGAGGGACATAAGAATGCTACCATTATTGTTATAATCAGGAGAGACTTCTATCTCGTCAGCTAGCTATTATTGGTCTCAGAACTCAGAAACTGCAAGTTCTTCTTCTTTTGCGTTCCAATCAAACCCTGGACTACCAAAATGAAGCCATTTTCTTGGCTTTGTCATTGGCCAAACTTAAGTCCTCGGTGGTGAATGTTTCTGGCAGTAATCGGCAGACCAGTAGATGAGCTGGATTCTAAATCTCTCCACATTCACACTGTGTGTTGCTGTTCTCCACAAGCAGCCCCCTCTTGAGCATGTTGGTCTTGCATTTAGGGACTCCAACACTCAGCCTATTCAAAGTCCACCAAGTGATGTAGAGGAGGTTAAGTTCCTCAGCTATATCCTCCTTTAATGATGTTCCTTGCCCAGTGAGCTCCTTTCTCCGTCTTTTAATTTGGGTTTGCTCTTGTGTACCTCAAGAATGTTTGGTCTTGTTATAAAGCTCTTTCTGGATCTGAGCCAGCTGACTTGAGACAGCAGGTAACATGGTGGAATTAAGTGTTGGGCCTTACACATATGCACACCCAGTTCAGCCCCCTTTCTTGATTCCAATGTAACAAATGTCTCAGGGCCAGGAGAGATTACTGAGTTCAATTTTGAATATCAGAGAATTAAGCAAAATAAAAAGACAAAAACTGTTGTGGCACCTTAAAGACTAAGTGCTGTATTTTAATGTTAGTTTTTGTGGATCACGTCCACTTCATCAGACACAAGAGTGAGACTTTCATGGCACCCATTTATATATATCAGATATAGAGGCACACAATAGTTGGCTAGCACAGGATTCCTCAAACTTGGCTCTCCAGGTGTTCTTGGACTTCCAATTCCCGGAAACCCTGATCTGTAGATGTGCTGACTTGGGCTTCTGGTTATTGAAGTCCAAGAATACTTGGATAGCCAGGTTGAGGAACCTTGGGCTATTATAACAGATAAGTTTATTTATTTATTTATTTATTTATTTATTTATTTGTTCATAGTTATATTGCCCCGCCCCTCGCCGAGGCGACTTAGGGTGGCTTACAGTCAAAACAGCAACAGTACAGTAAAAATTATAAAAATTATAAAATTATAAAAAAATTTATAAAATACAACCTCACAAAAAAAAAAAAAACCAAAGCAGAACACAGACTAACTCCCATCAGGCCGTTGTTGTGGGCCCAGAGGAGGGAGCAATGTTGTCAGCCGCCTGCTAAACCATGGTATCTTCTCCCTCAGGCCGATGTTTTAGGCCCAGAGGGGGCTTTTTGTTATGGCTTTTTACAACTGTTAATAACAGAAGATACCTGATTGGTATTCAAATTTGCTGTGAAGTTTAGCCCTGTTGAGTTGCACATGATTAGTAGATGGATGCAAAAAATAAATAAATTACCATTTAGTTCCAGAAAAAATTAGCAGGGAAAGTGAAAATAAAAAAAGATCTGAACGCACTGGTTCTTTTTTATTTTATTTTTTCTTGCAGGCTTTTTCATGAAGTCAGTTCCAAGTTATAGCCCACACTCCAGTGTTTCATTTTATATTTTTATGATTATTTAATATCTGAACTATCCTTGTGTCTGATTACTTTACATATTTGAATTGTTGTGTTGCTGTAAACTGCCCAGAGTAGCAGGTAGATGAGCTGTAAGTAAGTCAGTCAGTCAGTCAGTCAGTCTCAGCATACTCAGCAGGGGCTGCGGTGACTCAGTGATTAAGAAGGTTGCCTTGTTAGCTGGTAGGCCAGCAAATCGGCAGTTTGAGACCCGGATGTTGCATGAGTGTTTGAGCGCCTATCTTTAAACCAGCTCCTGCCAACCTAGCTGTTCGAAAGCAAGAAATTGTAAGTGGATAAATAGGGACCACTTTCGTGGGGAAAAGATCTTGGGGACATGAAAGGAGCATCATTCGAGGGTCCCTGAACTGCACCTTCCCCTTATGTTTTATGATGCATCTTAAGTTTTATGATGGTTGCGATTTATGATGTTATGTTATGATTTATTTGTGATTTACATGATGTTGTGATCTATTTATTATTATAGTATTGTATTTCATTGTACTGTGATATGTATATTTTCTGATATGATATGTATAATGTGAATTGGATGCTCTATTGTTGTGTGAGCTGCACAGAGTCGTGTTGTCGAGTGGGTGGCATCATTATCATCATCATCCATTAAGACCGGCACAATCAAATGTTCTATAGACTTTGAAGTTGCTTTTCAGAGGTGAGCATGTTTAGTTATTGTCTACTATTAATGACCATTGCTGATCCATTACTTGAAAAACACACAGCCCATAAAGTTGGGTGGTCAAGTTGCAATGCCCACCATGGTAAGGACAAAGTCAATTTTCTGCGTGTAAATGTGTTTGGAATTAGACAGTCTTTTGACACTTCTTCACATGAAGTAACAAGATGGGGAATGGTTATGCTGGCCACAGACCCACAAAACAGAGGCACCAGGAGAAGATGGAGCAAGAATCTGCCTCATAGAGTCTATTCATCATCAAATCACACATGGAAGAAAGATTGGCAAGTCTGATTCTAATGTTAGCCACTGCGATGATTTTGTGTGGTTTTTATTATTATTATTATTAACCAAAATGCAAACTATAGCAAAATCCAAAGGAGACTTAGACTTGAAAAAGCAGTCATGGAGAGCGGGGGGGGGGGGAGAGACACCAAACAGTAAGGATGCATTCTTGTAGATCAGTGGTTCCCAATGTGGGGCCCACACCCCACAGGGGAACTTCAATTCCCAGAAGCCTAAATCAGTACATTGGCTGATCAGTGCTTTGGATAATTGACTTAGGCTTCTGGGAATTGAAGTCCAAGAACCAAAGGTTGGGAAACATGGCTGTAGACCAAAGTCAAGATCCTTCAGACAAATGTATTCTCAATGACTACATATGGATGTGAAAAAATGGTGAGAGAGAAAGGTTCTTGGGAAGGGAGAATCAGTGGTGGGCATCTACCGGTTCACACCAGTTTGGGCAAACAGGTAGTAAAAATTTCTATTGGCCACGCCTACTTCCCTATGCACGACTGCATGCCACGTACGCCATCGTGGCTGGGAGCACTCTGAAGAAGGTGGCATCCCATACCGCCCCTCGGACCTTCTCTGACCAGGTGGAGCCCAGGAGGCAACAGTGGGGTGGGTGCCACTGCCAGAGCAGTGCAACAGGGCTCCCCAGTGCCAGTGGCCACAATCAGATGGCCCGCCCAAGCCATCATGCCTGCAACCACTATGGTGGCTGGCTGGGGCAACAGCATAACTAAGCCCAGGATCTGCACAGGTCAGAGCTGCACCTTCCCCGCAATGTAAGCCGGGGCCTTCGCTACCGCCGCCATTGCCTCCTGGTCTGAGCCCTGCACTCGGAGGAGAAGGAACAGCAGGAGGAGGAGGAAGCCCCGGCTTACATCATGGGGAAGGTGCAGCTCCAACCTGTGCAGATCCTGGGCTTAGCTAGCCTATGATGCTGCCCCAGGCATGGCCCCCCAGGCACCCCTTTCACATCTGAAGCTCCCCCTCCACTGCTGCCCAGCCTTCTCCACCATGGCCTGGGGGCATCGCAGGAGGAGGGGGATGCCAGCAGCAGCTCTGGCAGCAGCTCTGGTGGCGGCTTCAGCTCCCTTCTCGTCGTGGCCCAAGTCCTCCACTCCTTCACCTTCTGGGCCGGTAAGTGAGTCTCCACAGGCTGCAGGTTGAGAATCCCTGATCTAGACCATATCAACCCTGAATTATTACTAGAAGCTAAAATGATTGACCTAATGGCTACCATACTTCAATTGTATCATGAGAAGACAAGTCTCACTAGAAGACAATAATGCTGGGAAATCCTGAAAGTAGTAATAAAGGAGGAAGATCTAGTATGAGATAGATTGCCTTAATAAAGAAAACCACAGCCTGCTGTCTACGAGATTTAAGCAGGGCTATAAATGAGAGAACCTTCTGGAAATTTTTAGTTCATAGCATTGCTGTAAGTTAGAAGCCACTTTGCAACACAAAACATGCAAGTAAGATTCTTCTGAAGGTCCAGATAGCTAGTAATAAGGCCCTAATTATGAATGCACCCAGCTACAGTTCACATTCACCTAGCATATTCTGCATTTGACAAATTACATCCACTTTTGAGGGGGAAGTTCTTGATTAGATTCAGAAGGAAAACACCCCTGCCAAGGCTGGCTGTCATCATGCACTTTCAATTGCCCTTTTGTGTATGCCCTGTGCACCTCTTTGTAGTTGTTAGGAATGTGAGTCTGGCATCAGCATAGGTTTCCCTCAGGGAATGTCAGCAAAAAACCTTTGCCTCTAGGATTTTTTTGTTACTGGCTGTTCCTGCATTTCTATTGTCCTGATGCTTCTGTGCCAGTGTTTATCATGAATGCCTCTTTTATTGTGTTAATACTGAGTGCCATCTTACTCTTATAACATAGTGGTTAAGTTGCAGTGTGGCAATCAAACCTTTGCTCATAATTTGAGTTCAGTCCTGGCAGGCTCAAGGTTGACTTGGCTTTCCATCCTTCCAAGGTCAATAAAATGAGTACCCAGCATCTTGAGGGCAAAATGCTAATTACTACTATTGGTATAGGATTCAGAAGAAACAGGTAGAAACTGTGCAAAATACACAAACTCTGAATTACTTCCATATACTGTACAGTATAAGCAAATTAGAGTTTACTAGTTTTATATTTTTTTGTACTACAAAAAAAGTAAAGTGAATTTCCCATAGGAATGCATTGAATGCAATTTCCCATAGAAATTCATTTAATTCAATTTCCCATAGGAATGCACTGAAAACCTAAATTTGTTAAGTGAAACAAGGTTTCCCACAGGAATGCATTGAAAATCAATTAATCCGTTCCGGGGAGAAATTGTTAACTGAGTCACTATTTTCTATGGATTTGCTTTTGTTGTGTGATTTGTGTGTTAACCGAACCGTTTGTTAAGTGAGGTTCCACTGTACACTGATTTATGCAATAAACTGAGGTACAGCACAACAGATACAGTCAACCAGATAGCTTTTAGTTCAAATAAGAGCTCTGTATTTTAATTAATACCACCATTTATTTTGGCAGGTGGCTACCTGATCTCAAAGGTTTGGCATATCAGAAACCAATGTGAACTAATAACCACATAATCTAGGATATGAATTTCTTCCTCCTTTCAAAAAATGCTTAGAAATAAATCCATCCCTGTAAATACCAAGCATACTTCTCTGTTGTTGTTGTTGTTTTGTAAAAGCCCACACAGACAGAAGTGGGGAGACTACAAGGGCATAGATGTTATGGAAATACAGTTGCATTCCACCTGGCAGTTTGAGGCAGCGCACTCGCACATGACAACACATTGATTTTACTTCTACCTCCATGCAGACATCTATGTAAGGAAATCCATTAGGCAGACAGTTCTCATCTCTATTGACTGACAGACTGACAATTGAATACTTTTCACCTTCCAAACTGACTGACAGCTAGACACTTAAACAAGCCTTCAAGTTGCAATAATAGTATGAAACACTTTCAATTACCTGAATCAAACAAATCCATGATCCCACTAGTTGAATGCATTTTTCTGTCTGCTGCTATGCCTGGCTTGGTTTTACATTGTTCTTTGGATAATTTATTTCTAAATTGAATCTTTCTAACTAATCAATACACCTAAATGTATATATTTTCTGGTAAAGAAAAAATGCCATTAAAGAATAAATAGAGCACATTCTTGGGATTTTTTACACCTATTTTTAAACTACTCTGTGTTGCTTTAACAGTGATTTTGGCCCTGGAATATATAATCCTTTGATTTGGAATGTAAAGATCACTGAGCTTCAGTAAGCTTCCTTTTAAACAACAAAATGTAGTCTTCTTAAACAGTAAAATGTTAAATATAATTATTAATCTATCTAATACGCTGTTTTGGGAGAAATGAACAAGTTCATCCATTCTGACTGGAGCTCTGTGTAGACCTCTTTTACTGCCATTTTAATGATAGGAAAATGGAGGACAAGGAAAAATAACTCTCGCAATGCCACCCAGTGAGATCGTCACTAAAAACAAGGTCTTGAACCTAGCTCTCACTTATTGAAAATCTAACTGGTGCTCCCATCTGAATGAGGAAGCTAAAATACTGTAAATTAATGCAATTGCTATTAATTACTTGCTATTTTTCTAGCCACATATTCTAGCTGTTTTCATAATCTAAGTGCATTCTAATGAGCTAACCTCTCTCCAATTAAGATCTGAATCTACCG
>CP126891.1:109877500-109890000 GCA_030440675.1 Furcifer pardalis | reverse complement strand
TATTACTTTTGGCACTCGGACACATCTGCGAACTTTTTAAAATAATTGCTCATTCATGTACATATATATACACGACTAATGCATTAGCTGACGCAAAGTACTTGTAGTTAAGCATTCTTATTTATACCAGTGTTCATTTAAATATTGTGCACATGTCAAGTATCATAATATTCTAGCATTTTAGTGTAATATATACACAAAATACCCTTATACATATTAGTGTTGTTTTTATAGATGGATTTCTGCATAATTCATTGAACAGCTTCTCTCCAGGACAAATGTTTTGTATTTTAAAAAGGGGCTGACTTCAATTTGCACAAATTGTTTTTTTAATAAAACTTCATAGGCTTTTAAACAAAAACAATGAACTTAACCATATCTCTACAACCTTTTTTAAAATATGCAAACTAAACAGTTATGGAATTACTGCATTGTGCATACATTCAAATGCTTCCTTAATAAAAAAAATTCTTTGAGCATATGGTGGGGGTGAAATTTTGCTTTTAAAATGTATACATTCTGTAAAAGTAGATTTTTTAAAAAATAAAAATTAAATGATACAATTTGGCAAAACTTCAGTAACAGATGTTTTTATCTATAGCTTGGAGATGCTGCCAAGGGATGGGGAAGCGATAAGAAAACTTCATGTTCTACATTTACAGATACAAAGTAAAAATGTTCATTTTATGAGAACACTCCAAGCACAAGAACATACAGGGTAGACTAAATATGTTCTTCTAATATAATTATTGTGTCTCTCCCTATCCCATCTCCTAATATGTAGAGTTTCAATTATGATATGTTGGATTTTCTCATAATGAAGATTTTTTTACATACACTTCCTATCATCTCTTTTCCTGGCAAAGTTAACCCTAATCAACAAAATGCAGTTCAAAAAATAGCATTTTCATCTGTAACTGTAAATTTACTATACACAGCAGACTTGTCTTGATACAAAATAAATTACACAACTTGAATTACACATGAGATGAGCTGAACAAAATTTAAGGAAAACATCTCAAGGCAAGGAGTTATTTTTCAGCTACTATCAGATAAAACTATTTACTTCTTTGTTCATTTGTGATCCGCTGCTAATAAAATCAGTTTGTTATGAGCCTGAGGTATTAAATGTAAAATTGAAATAATGTATTTGTATTGATAATGTTCACTATATTCCTTTTTTTCTTCTTGCCACACTCTGAAAATGGATTAGGAAATATGAAAAATAAATGGTACTGGTAAGAAAAGTTAGTGTGACATGCTCTTTTCCGAAAGCATACACCGTCAGATGCATTGAAAAATAATCCCAAATGTACACTTTTACACTCCCTTGTGGCCATTCTAGGAATAGCACTGCAGCCTCTACAGCTGGCATGCAATTCTGGCCAAAGAACATTACAGCAGATGTACTAAAGGAAAGCAGACTAACAATATCTTGAAAAGGTGTGTAAGAAGACCAAGGCTATGTTTCTAACAAGAAGATTAATAAAATATCATTGAAAATAGCTGTAGGGTATGGTAGAAACTGTGTAAGCTTGGTTCAGGACTCAATCCATTTGATCCAACAGTTTTTGAAAATCTAACTTAGTTCCCACAGTTATTGCTTTGGTTTATTTCCCCAAAAAATTAAGCTGGAAGTTTGTTACAACTTAATCCACACTTTAAAATATTTTCACATTGGTCTGCTACTGTCTTTGCTAACAATGAAAGGGGAAAGGGAGGGCGGGGAGGAAAGCCAAATACGGCAGTTTCCACCCAATCCAAGTTTAGATTCCATATCTGACCCTTGAGAAGACAAACGTAGGTTTCTATAGCTGTAATGGATGTTTTTGTTCATTCGGAAAATGTTATAAAGAAAGGACTGTGGTGCATTAATACATCCTGTAAATATCTGTGAGACAAATCAATATAAGACAAGATTCTGCATTTAAAAATGTATGGATTGACAAAATCGCCTCGATGCTTAGTCATTTTACTACACACTTATTTGTTTTCTGGGATATGTAATGGGTCACATTACTGACAGAGATTCTTTTAATATATTCCTGTACATACCATAGCTGAGCTGCAGATATTGTATTTACCATGGCTAAGATTTTTTAAAAGCACACAACCAAGACCAGTGCTCTGCAAAGCAACTAGCATAACACCTTGATTTAAAGACTACAAAAACCAAGATACACATCTTTTCCTAGTGGAAATTAGAAGTGGCAAACAAATTTTATTCCCAGTACTCACATTTCAGCTCCCCCATCCTTTTCTTTAAACTGATTTGCTTACATGCTTGCAAAAATCGAAAGGGAAATGAAAAGAATCAAAGGAATACAATTGAGCCTGTTACAGCAGGTCTACTTTACTTTTCATTCTAAGAGTGCTTATTAATTCAGCCGCATACACCTAGTAATGATTGCAGTATCAAAAAATTAAGGAACAACAACAAATGGGTGCACATATTTTAGTTATAGCTGAGGTCATTTGAAATGTGTATTTCTGGCAAATGAATGCCTAAATCAAGGCTGTAAAGCACAAGGAATCTGTTTATAATTAAGACACAACCTTCATACTATACAGGAAAAGTTATTGTTTATCATCTACATGTTAAAATCAAATTACTAAACTGGCACTTTTTGCCATTCACAGAGCTGAACACTATTCTATTAATAATGAATTAGGCAGTTCTGTCTGTCTATATAAATTGGTGGTTGACTGCAGTGGGACAGAAAATTATAACGGAAAGCCTTATATTTGATTCAGAAAGGAAGATATTTTTTTAAAAAATTAAGCCTATACCTTTTTTTAAGCTGATCTACCAGCCACTTAGCAAGACTACCTGGAGAAAATCACAGGCTGCAACATGTCTGCAGAAGAAAACTGATTGTGGCAAACATTATGTAAAACTAACTATATTAAATGGAATATTGAAAAGCCAAAACAGCTCTATTGTCATTTGAATGATTTGTTTTGGTATATATTTTTCTATGTTTGAATCTGTTCAGGAAAAAAAAGAGTCTTGTGGAAGCACAATAACTGCAATGCTATGTTATTACTATATGATTTATTGTATATTTTCAATAAACTTCACTGAATATTAAGGATCAAGATTTTAGTGCTGGAAGCAGGAGAACAGACAAAACCAGCTCTTGTTTTCATCATTTCAGCTGTGTGAAAATAACATTTTTAATTCAGAAACAGATTAATAAAGCTTTATGTTCTTCAACATAAAATAAATTCTTAAAATGCTGCTAGCATAATAGGGGTTCACTTCTCATACACTCAAAACCCACTTTTTACAAACAGCTGCCTCAATAAAAGCTGGTCAGAAAAAAGCTATTTATTCCCATTTCTATTACATTCCTTAAGACAGTACTAAGAAAAGGACTTAATGTTGTAGTATTCATTTAGCAGGGCTGCCATATGGCTGTATCGTATGTTCTGTGTATTCATGTAAAGCTTTATTTTAGTACAGTACTGCTGAATGTTAAGTCCCTGGACTTTAGCAAAAATCAAGGTAACAGCCTTTATACTGCAGACACCGTGACTCAAAAGTAACAAGAGTACTACAATGTTTTTGGAAGACTTTAGGTAAGGTTTTCTTAGAAAAATGGTGACTGTGGTATGACTAAGCACATGAACTAAGAAAAATGTACAGGTCAACTCATTTATAGTAATTCAACCTTCATCTTCTGATTTACTTACTGTAAGAATCTATTAGTGCTCCAATTTGGTAGTGAACTGTAGCCATCTACTGGAATGAATAGATAAAGCAAATGCTTAAGACAATATTCATCCCCAAGAATCTACCATGCTCTGCTTATTATCTATTCTAATCCTGGAAGACTCTGAATACACTTAGATGCTATTAATACTATTTAAGACACTATTTTTCCAACTACTACTCATTCCACACACACTGTATGCCATAATTTTGGTAACTGAATTTAAAAACAAACTTACACAGAGTTAACTACTTTCTTTTCTATCATATGGTAACCCCATTATTGTTCTATACTCTCCAGATTTTTAAAAAGAATTATGTGCTATTAGCCAAACCTTATTACTTACTACATACAGACTCCAGCAAGACCTCACCAGCTTGTGTAAATGCATAGTTTCTCTATGAAGCATTAAAATACAGTACATTGTTTATAATAACTAATGATATGAGGTAAAGAGAGAAAAAAGAAAAATCCGTCAGAGTTTCAGTGAGACGAAAGATGTGTATCTTTATGCTTACACAGAATGGCTGGAGTATTCAGTACAACATTGAAAACAAAAACTATGCCACAGATGGCTAAGGAAAGCAACCATTTCCAATGCTCAACCAATACTTTGAACACCACTTGACTTAAAATAAACAAGACATCAAAAATAAAAGAAATGAATGTGTCGTGCAGAAAATGTACCCCATAGAAAGCAGGATTTTGTATTTAAGATTTCATCTACAAAGCAGCTATCTTTCAGAAATTATAATGAACTATCTAGGTCAAGAGTTTTAGAGAAAATGGATTCTCTGAAACTCTTGACCCAAATAGTTTATTATAATCACTTTCACATGTTTCCCTTATGTCTGCTAACAATGTGCTAGCATAATACAACATAATGTAAATATTTTATAAAGATAAAGATCCCTGTACTCACATAAACTGATATCGGTTGCACAAGCACTGTAATTTAAACTCCATATTTATCATTGCTTTTTATGAACACAGCACAAGAGAAAGGGTTACTCTATTCTGCGTAAGAGTACCACACAATCACAGAATTTAGCATTCTTAGGAGTCCCACTTTTTGTAACAAGTGTCTCATGACTACACATCAAACTGAGAGAGGAGCATTATCATCAAGGCACAACTTTGGTGCTTTACCTGGTCCAGCATCTATGCAACAATGACATGTAAGTGGGTAAATGACCAAAGTAGTTACAGTTTCTTCTCAGCTGTGGAAAGAAAGTGACAAAGGCTTACAATTCCTGAGAAGAAACTGTTCCTATTGAACCAGCCATACCAAGCACACGAATGATTGTCTAAGGCCCAGTCAGCCATGAGTTTGGTCTCAGCTACACCTAAGGATAACTAAGGCTTCTAATGGCACTTGATTAAAATCTACATTGTCAACACAACAGTGTAAATAAATCAAAAAGATGATTGATGTCAATCCTTCTATGCTATCTCTAAATATGAAACAAAAACCAGTATGAAATGACTATCTGAGGGGGAGGAAATGGTCCCTTCCATGAACACCAACAGGCACAGAACGTCGCATGGGGGGAAAGAGATGTTTAGTCATAAGAGCACCAAACCTTCTTTCATGTCTGGAACTCCACTCACAGAAATCTGGATCCAGCTATATTATTTTCACTAAAATGCCAAGTATGATGCTATCCTCTGTTTGCCAAGGGAGTCCTATGAAGTAGTACACAATCTGATATTACGCTCTGGCTGTGCAGTTAAATAGTGTACTAAACTATTTTTATGCTATGTATTTATTTGTAAGAAATGGTTACCAATGGATAACGATGCTCACTCTCATGTTAATTAGCTATTACTTTTATTACACTGTATTGTTATTTTTTCCTCTTAGCTGCTTTGAGAATTACACATTAAAAAGCCATATCAAATATAACAAAAAACCAAGCAGCAAACAACTTATCCCAAGAAGCAAAAATATCAGCATGTGTTTTTTTAAGTAATTAATTAATTAGAAGTATATCACATTATTAAACTGGAATAAGACCACAGAATCAATGAAACATATACAGTCAAACCTTGCATAAAGAGTGCCTCCCTTAAAGAGTAACTTGCTTAAAGAGCAGAATTTTCTCTGAATGTTCGCTTCGCTTAACAAATAAAACCAACCAAAAACTCGCATAACAAATAAATCATGGTTCGCAATCCCCCCCGCCAGAAGTCACAACTGGTCACTTACAATGGTGTTTCACTTAAAGAGCAAACTCGCTTAAAGAGCAATCCTGTGGAACGCATTATGTTCTTTAAGCGAGGTACAGCTGTATAACTATTTACAGTACTTACATCCTGTTAATTCAGTGGCTGAAATCCCACTTTGTTCCATATGACGAACATAAGTGGCGTAATATTCAGTAGCTTCTAGCTAACAATAAATGATTCATTGATGGGATTTTCAAGGCCCTCTGTACTTCCTGCTTTACTGCATGGTTATGAATCCTAGTGGGGCCTTGTTAATTGCTAGCTAGAAGCAATTGAATATTATGCTGTTTGCCTTCTGCACACACAACAAAGCAACAGGATTTCAGCCAACGGGTCTAGTGTAGCTGGGACTGACAATGGAATGTATGGCTTTATTTTCTAAATACAGTGGTGCCTCACTTAAAGAGCATAATGTATTCCACAGGATTGCTCTTTAAGCGAGTTTGCTCTTTAAGCGAAAGACCATTGTAAATGACCAAGGGGGGGGGGGATTGCAAACCCTAATTTATTTGTAAAGCAAGTTTTTGGTTGGTTTTATTTGTTAAGTGAAACAAACATTCAGAGAAAATTCTGCTCTTTAAGCAAGTTACTCTTTAAGCGAAACACTGTTTATGCGAGGTTTGACTGTATTCCTATTCCATTCTTGAGATTCTACAGCATCTCACATTAATTTCAGCGAAGAAAAAGAGAGAGCTTGCACACTAACAAGGGAAGGAATACAAGCAAAAGAGAATAGAAGGAAAGGATAGACAGAGATCTGTTCTTCAAGGCAAGGACAAGGCAATAAGTTTTAAGTTCAAGCCAGACTAATGTTCTTTTAACCATAGTTTTCCTAGATAAAAATCACTGGCTTCTTCCTTCGGTCAATGGGCAAAACCAAATAATTATTTAAGTTATGAATTCCCAAGATAATTGGAAGCTGCTTTTCTCCACAGGAGGTGAGAAAAATGGAATAACACACTGGAAAAAAAAATTAAACATTTTACATTACCCTTTATTCGCAGATTCAGGTGTCGAGCAGCACACTTTTCCCCAGAAAAGACCTAGATGCTAATTAGTTATCTATGAATTGTCCTTTCTTCCATACACGTGCACTGAAACTAATGTGGCCACAATTATCTTCTCCTTGGATCTAGGATACGGTTGTGTTAGTTCTTGATCTGAGATAACAGAGAGGTAATTCTCAGCATCCCTTCACTACTTCCTGTTGGTCCACAGGGGAAATAAGGCAAAGGTTTGATACAGCAATAAGACAATGAACAAACTCCATATTCCTCTACTATCATGCTCTTCGTTTGTTACATCATTTGGGTTAAGAGAAGCCCTGACAAATTTGAAGCTGGGCAGTAAAACTTGTTTTTAAATGGGAAATAAAGACTCACACATACACATATAAGTGAACTTTATACAAGTAGATGAAATTACATGGTCAAACAAACTACTTGATACAAATTATGATAACACAGTTCAATCAATTATTTACATACTGGCTCAGAGTAACCCAAATTTCCAACGATATGAAGATTTTTCTGCAAGTCCTTCTAGGTGCCTTCTAGGGAAATAACACAAGTAAATTATACTACTATATAATTTTGTATATGGAAATGCTAATCATAAATATATATTTACATAATTCAAAGGACTGCACTGGGACATGTCTAACAACCAGTGTTGGGCTAGAGTACCCACAGGAAGTCACCAGATGCTGGTTTAATCTTGTTTTAGATACCTTCAAAGAAAGAGTTCTGTCACCTTTCTAGAAATTATTTCTGCTGCAAATTCTTTGCTAGTGAGTTTCTATACTTATCTCTCAGCAAATCAAACATCAAAATGTGAGGAAGAGATAGAAATAATTAAAACAAATCTTAAGGTGGTACAACTAGCTGAACACTATCCAATGGTGCCATTCACTAATCTTTCAAAATCAGTGCTATCAATTTATTAATTGATTAATCGGCTGATAATCTATATACACATTGATTGATTAATCAATTAAAGTAAATAAATTTGCATATGAATACATATGGCTTGAGACTCAATATCAAGAAAACCAAGATAATGGCAACAGGCCCTATCAGTCCCTGGAAAATAGATGGAGAAGAAGTAGAAGCAGTGACAGATTTTACTTTCCTAGGATCAAAGCTAACTGCAGATGGTGATTGCAGCCATGAAATAAAAAGGCGACTGATTCTTGGGAGGCAAGCGATTGACCTGGGGAACATAGTGAAAAGTAGAGACATCAAATTGCAAACAAAGATTTGCATAGTCAAAGCAATGGTACTCCCTGTGGCAATGTATGGGTGTGAGAGTTGGACCATTAGGAAAGCTGAGCGCAGAAGAATAGACGCCTTTGAGATGTGGTGTTGGAGGAGAGTTTTGAGAGTCCCCTGGACAGCGAGGAGAACAAATAGGTCAATCTTAGAAGAAATCAACCCTGATTGCTCCTTAGAAGGTCAAATAATAAAGATGAAGCTAAAGAATTTTGGACATCAAATGAGAAGAGAGGATTCAGTTGAGAAAGCCTTGATGCTTGGAAAGGTCGAGGGCAAAAGAAGAAGGGGGCGGCCCAAAATGAGATGGCTAAATGGTATTGTAGAAACAATGGGCACAGAGCTGAGCAAGTTGAGGGGGATGGTGGAGGACAGGAGTGCCTGGCGGACAGTGGTCCATGGGGTCGCAGAGGGTCGCAATCGACTGTGCGACTGAACAACAAACAAAACATATGGCTTTGAAGAAAAGACATACAGTACTTCCTTTCTATTATGACAATAAATATTTCATAGTAACCACCATCTAACTGACCTGTGTTGGAGTGAAGAAAGATTGTCTGGTCCTACAGCCTCCCATCAGCAGTTTTAATTAAGGTTTAAATGAAAATTAAGACTGTGCTCTTGCAATAAACATCTGCTGATAGAACTGATGGAGATGTATTATTGTTACACTCCTAAAATAATGGTGGTAGATTCCATCCAAAAGACTTACCCTAAAAGGAATGACAGCTTGCAGTTGTCATATTGACAATGGATAAGGAACACCACCAGGTCTTCTTGTTGGTTTATTCTAAAACATCAGGTTAAGCAGAGATTAATTGTAGAACAGCTATGGAAAGGCAAAGCATTGCCCCGCAAAAGCTTCCTGCAACTTAAAGGGGAGGCACAATATATGCACCTCTCCTTCAGTAATTTGCCCACTGAGTTTCACACAGACTTGAATGATACATTGACTAAAGAAGAACTGGCAACCAGTGACCCCTGATGGATTATCTGTAAGTAAGAACACAGGTAAGATTAGGACAATTGGGAGAATTTAGGCTAGAGAGGAACAATGCACCACTTGCCCTAACAAACCAGATTCCAATTAGGTTAATGTCTGTATTTTGGTATATGTGCACTAAGAACCATCAAATGCAAGGATGTATTACAGGCAGTGTACAAACAGTAGGGGATTGCACCAACAACTTACTCTGAATGTAAAAATGTTAAAGATATTTTTGAATCTCCAAAATTCAGCAATGCTGCATAAATGCTTCATGACCATATGGGGAATACAGGTGTAAATTTTTGAGTACAGGCACTCAACATGGCCTTTCCCATAGCCTGCCCTGCAGTAAAGAGAGTTCAGGAAGATGGATCAGTCCATATCAACAAATAAGGGCAACGTCTTTTGTAAAACTGAATAGTCCTGAATAATCTATTCAAGAATCAACTGTCCTAAAACTCTTTGCATTACGACAGGAACTACTTGCAAAAATATATCCATTTTTCTCTTTGCTCCTTTGACGATGACAGATAAACTCATAGAGGAATAAGATCATTGCCCTTACTACTCAGAAAGTCACAGGCCATCAACCTTGCAAACTCCTGTTCCACTATGCCACTAGGGGTATGCAAGTCATGTGTTGCCCCAATTCCTCCGATAATGACAGAAACGTAATCACTAACAAAGCCCATTTAACATAAAGTAAGTTAGCTCCATGCAAATAGCACTTCATATGAATCCAGTCCAGCCACAAAAAAGAGCAGCCTAATATGTTCCCATAACACCCTTGGGCCTGAGGACTTCTAACACTATAGCTATCTCACATCAAAGCTGATACTCTCTAATACTAAAACTAATTATTTTATCATAGTGGTTCCCAACAAGGGGTACACAGCCCACTAATGGACTTCAATTCCCAGAAGCCTAAGTCAGTACATTGGCTGATCAGTGCTTTGGGGAAATGACTTAGGCTTCTGGGAATTGAAGTCCAAAAACCAGCATTTGGGAAACACTGAATACTGTATAGGAAAGCTATTGAAAGGTGAAATTTTGGCTGCAAGATTGGCTCTCTAATTTTTTTTTGTCACAATAAAAAACTTCATCAAATAAAAATGCTCCCTTATATCCCACTTTACAACTCTTAACAGAATTCAGAATGCATAACCTCCCTTACCACCTTTGACAGTATTCAGATAACCAGGGCTGTGGTGGCTCAGTGGTTAAGCAGCTCACCCTGTTAGCTGGAAGACTGGCAAGTTGGCAGTTCAAGACTCATGATGGACTGAGCACTTGTCCCTGCCTTAGCTCTTGGGGGCATGAAAGGAGCCTCATGAGGGCATGAAAGGAGCCTCATTTCCTGAGTGGAGTTTCTTCTGCAAAAATTCTTTCAACACAGAATAATTTCTGACACAAGATGATGACGATGACGATGACGATGACGATGACGATGACGATGACGATGACGATGACGATGACGATTATTATTATTATTATTATTATTATTATTATTATTATTATTATTATTATTATTATTATTATTATTATTATTATTATTATTATTATTATTATTATTAAGATAACACAACAGTTAGCACCCAACTCACACAGGACGTCATCTTGAATGTGTATGTGCCAAGTTAAAATAATAAGAAGAATAGTAGCACATTCAAGATAAACACAGTTATTTCAATATTTTGGTAGATGCCAGCCTATTCCACCTGATGAGATAGCTGAACTCTAGGAAGTCGTATGCAAAATAAATGCATTAGTCTTCAAGGGATTGTAATTATGTATTTTCCAACTGAAGTGAGTTGTAATAGTGTTTTCAAGACATGTGAGACATTTAAAGAGCTTTTGCAGAGCCATCGTCTCCTAGGTGAGTTTCCCTCTGTGGTGAGATTTGGACCCAGGTCTCCAAAGTCCTTATCTTGCACTCCATCTGCTAAACCATTTTGACTTAAGTCTTTAAGGTAACAAAATGTTTTTATTACCATGGCTGCTCTTCCAAAAATACTAGTAAGTAAATCCAGTTGCTGAACCCAACCAGAGTAGACCTCTGAATCAACTGCTGATAACTGGGTCAACAATTACCTAAATCTCCTTGATTCAGTAGGCCTACTCTAATTGGAAGTAGCAACCAGATTCATACCTAAGTAATCTGAAAATTGTACTTATAAACTTTCATCCCCAATTTTAAAAATACATATGTTGATTAGGCATTCAAGTAATAACTGACAATATTGTGCAGAGCTTTCTGTCAAATCTGAGTTTGGAAATCTCTCTCCATGCCCTTAATATTAATAACCATAGTTTGTTGGGTTGCCACAACCAAGGCAAAACATTATAGTGTTTAAGGGGTGAATGGCATACTTACCTGAGGCTTTCTTTTCTTTATTTGTGTCAGACGCACCACTAATATATAATAACATACAAAGCTAAAATTAACACATCTAAAACAAAATAGAATTAAAAGGGCTAGATGACATCCTAATATCAGGCCACAACCACAGCATTTCCTCTTGCCAACATAAGGTCCTCCTCAGTGGAGGGACATCATGTTCATTGTATCATATGGGAGATAGTTTGTTCTTCTCCTCATTCACACTGGCTGTCATTTACAGGGAAGCCCCACATTCTCAGATCAGCCCTTGATCTTCCTATCCCTGCACGCAGTCTACTTAAAGCTTTCCACGCAAGCCATAGTTGTTCTTGGCCAGGTGGTAGAGAGTCATGTGGTTCTGCCCAGTTATCTGGAAGCTTCTTACTCACCTTCCATAGTTCTAAGGAGGTCTGTGGGGGCTGGTTGTTGGGGAGTGGGTGGGCAGAAGGTTTGAGGAAGCTATGAGGCTAAAGCATGTAAATATACATCATATGAACCAGCCCCAAGTTTAACAAGAATCCTGCAATTTCTCATGTTGACCTTTCACATTTTAAGCCCAAGTAAACTTCACAAAAGCTTCTAGCTCAGGAGTTCTCAACCTTTTAAAGTAGGGTGCCAGGTCACACTCCCTCAGGGCCAGGATCGGGGGATTGACAGCCATTTTGCACTTCTTTCACCACATGGCACTTCCAGGTGTGGTGGAGGCCGGGGGCCCACATGAAATGGCATCCAGCCCATGGGCCACAGGTGGAGAATCCCTGTTCCAGCTACATAAAAGTGAACAAAGTAGGGATGATATTGTTGCCTTGGCAGAGTATGTTTCATGACTCAAACACATTCGGGTTTGTTTTTGAACTGATGCTAGTAACAATGTAGTCCATTAGGTTCACTGTCCACAGTCTCAAAATTAACTGCTC